>ML782377.1:874336-902322 GCA_009831015.1 Picea engelmannii | reverse complement strand
TGGCCATGTGTCCAAAATTGTTACATTTGTAACATTCCACTTCAGTGCTCAAAGATTCAAACCTGTTGTAACTTCTTCTTTGTGTTTCACTAGGTCTTCTTGAATAACCCCTTTGTGTATGGCTCTCAAAGTAGTTATTGTTTATGTTCTTAGCTCTACAATTTACAGCTTTATGTCCAAAATTATTACATGCATAACATAAACAAAAAAATATAGTTTGATACCTGGTAGTTGAAGATATTCTGAAAGGAATTTCTCTTATGAATCCTTCTTCTTCTTGAGGCCTGTCTATCTGTTGTTGATTCTGAAATCTGAATCTTCTCGGTGGAGGAGCGTCCCTGTAATCTTCCTTGTATATCATTTTATCCCCTTTGATTGTTTCTACATAGATTTTTGGATTTGTTTCTTGCTCTTTTGTTTTGGAACTTGATCCCTTTCCTGTCTAAATGTATCCAAGTTCGGACTTGTCTAGATGAGATTTTTTACTGTTGATAATGTCATCCAGAACTTTTGAGCTATTCTGCATATTTTTCTTTTGAATATACTTTCTTAGTGTGACAATATTTTCTTCCAGGTTTCTAATGATCCTATCCTTTCCTTCTAGTTGTTCTTTGAGTGCTTCTTCAATTCTTTTATCTTCTTCTATTTGAACCTTCAATTTTGTGATCATTTGTTCTAGTTCTTGAGTGTCTTTTTTCTTATCTAGTTCTTCTTGTAGTTTCTTGTTTTTCTTCTTTTCTCTTTTGATAACTTCTATGGCACTCATTAATTATTCTCGGAAGTCAACTTTTGCCTCTTCAATTTCTTCTTCATATGCTTCTTCATATTCTTCTTTGGAGTCTTCTTTATCAGAGTCTTCTACGGCCATGAACAGAAATCTCCCTATTTCACTGTCACTGACTTCATCTTCATCTGATGATGAGATGTCTTCTTTGGTGCAAAACATTTTCTTGAAAACTTTCTTTGTAGTTATTTTACCTTTATATGTCTGTCTGCCTTTTGAGTAACCTTCATCATTTCTCTTTTTCTTATGAGGACATTTTTTAGAAAAATAACCAATACCATCACAATTAAAACAAATTAAAGGAAGCTTACCTCTATACCTACCATTGGTTCCCTTGTTCAGTCTTTTGACGAAGTTGGCCACTTCTTCATCATCTTCTGAGACATCATTCCTGTTGCTATATTCTTCTTATTCCTTTTTCTTTTGATTTGATGTTTTGGATGCTTTGAAGGCTTCTTCTTTACATCTGGATTTTCCTATTCAGTTCTCATCTCATATACTGTGAAGATTCCATGCAGTTCATCCATTCTTATTGAGTTTAGATCCGATCTTTCTTCTAGTGTTGATATCTTAGGGTTGAATCTCATAGGAAATGATCTTAGTACCTTTTGAACAATTACAAATTCTTCGATTTCTTCTCCCAATCCTATGATTGTATTCATTGTTTCATCAACTCGTAAGAAGTAGGCTATGATATCTTCATCTTTCTTCATTTTTAGTTGTTCAAACTGACCTCTGTAAGTTTGAATCTTTGTTGCTTTGACTTTTGAATCTCCTTCATAAATATTTCGAAGCTTGTCCCAAATATTTTTAGAAGATTTACAATGTGCAACTTTGGTGAATACTGTATCACTGAGACCATTCAAAAGTGCATTTTTGGATTTGGAATTATTTTCACCAAGTTTCATTATTTTTTCATTTGTTGGTGGAACTGTTGGTGTTGTGTATCCATCTACAATTGATTTCCAAACTTGAAATCCATGTGCCTGTATATATGTCTTCATCCTTATGCTCCAAAAAACATACTTATGTCCATCAAACTGTGGTATTCCATTTTTATACAAGTTGGTACTCTCCATGATCTACCTTTCAGTGGTTAAACTGATTTTTGAAGGAACCTGCTCTGATACCAATTGTTGGATTACTGAGAGGGGGGTGAATCAGTACTAGTGTAATTATAATCCTTTTTCTTCAAATGTTATAACAATGTAGAATTATTATCCAATAATGAGCAGTAAGAAATAAACAATCACACACATACACAGTACACCAGTGTTTTATGTGGAAACCCAAATTGGGAGAAAACCGCATAATTCTTTTTCTTATATGTCTTGAAGAATTACATTCATTGGAAGAACCAACTTCCTTTGTTTTCCAGCTACAACTGGAAGGAGGATCCAACCCCCTAGTTTCTCAGGCTACAACTTGAGGGAAGCTCCAACACCCCAATTCTTTGGTTACAACCAGAAGGAGGCTACAACCCCCTATGTTCTTCGACTACAACTGGAACGTGGATACAACCACATGTCCTTGCCCCATCCTGTCGCCCTGAAGTAGAAGTAGAATGATGGCACCACAATACACTATCACTGTGAGATATATCATTGTAAACCTATACCAATAAATCTAAACCATGCATCAGCCTGTACCTCAACCTGTAATCAACCTGTACCATAAACAAGTGCATCAACCATGCACCAACCTGTACCAAACAACATGTAATCAACCTGTACCTTAAACAAAAGACCTCATCAATTTCATCATACAAATATGATTTGTAGCTATGTAATAGACCTGGTGTATATGATCACATTCATGCAAACCTTCCTTAACTTTAAAAACAAGAGACTATCATTTTCATCAAACTTTTATTTAGTCTCACATGCCTAGTTTTGGATTAGTCACCAACCCTAACTTGAAGTAATTAGAAATTTGAACCTGTAATGTATAAATATCTGAAACTAATACACAATGTTATTCAGTGTGTTTTATGCAATTCCTCCAAGTTTCACTGCTTGGAACCTCTCAGAAAAGAGGTTATAGCAAAAATGGCATACCTTGTTGAATTATATCTTATTCTAGAGAGCGGCCTTGTAGAGCATGCCCCACACAAAATATTTGTTGAATAGATCTGAAACTATTAAACATCATACTATAGAATGTACCCTAATCAACACATTTTGTCTCACTGAATTTGGTTCTGTTATGAAGAAGTTATGACATTTTTACCTGAAACACCTGTTTTTGACTAGTTTCAGGACTAGCCGCAAACCCTATTTTCCACAGAGTGTAACTCCCAAAATACAACGACCCACAAGATAAAAATTTTACCACATATACTTGGGTATTTTTTCAGAATTTCATAGAAATTTCATGGTCTGAATAATTATACAAAAAACGTTATAGAGAAAATGGTGAGATGACATGTAAATAACATACCTTAGAAAACACCATCAAAAAAAATTATCCTTCCTTGCCTTTCGGCCTTCTTTTCTTCACCTTCCCTCATAAATTTAGATTAGATATCCTTGGTTACCTCAGACACCTATAGATATTAAATATTCTCAAGTGTAATTTAAATGAGAGAGACTTGCCTCTTATTTATACTCTCCAAGTAGCTTCCTTAAAAACATCTTCTAGCTCACTTGGCCCACTTTCCTTATTTTAGGGTTAACTCACTTCTAATTTCTCCATTAAATTTATTATTGAAATAATTTATTTTGTATTCACTTTGAATTATAATACACTCATCACTTCACTTTATTATTTACCTTTTAAAATCTCTTAAACCACTTTGACTACTTTGACCTTTTGGGGCTTCTAGATGACATATGAGGGTCCTCCAACTTCATAAGTACATAACTCTCAAACCATGAGGAGTTATATGACAATCCACATACCACCAGAAATTGAATGAAATGTACTATCCATATAGAATAGTATTACCTTCAAATATAGAAAAAATCATACCGTTATCCATCAAACAAAGTTGGGTCCATTACCCAAACCTGGGTTCTCCAACTTCACATGGTCATAACTCTCTAACCGTGAGGAGTTATGTGACATTCTACATACCACCAGAAATGGCATGAAAAGAACTATCCATCTAGGATAGTTTCCCTGAAAAATTCACTATCCTTCATCTCATTATTCCACAATTAAGAATGGGTAAATGGGGCTTCACTTCACTTCATTGTCTATAGCAGCAGTCAGAAGAACCTGATCTCAGTAGAGGTCCTCAAGCAGTTAGGCCTGCCAATGACATAGCACTTCCATCCCTACACCATCGGCTAGCTTCGCCAAGGAAGAGATATTCATGTTAGCCAATAGTGTTGTTTTCCCTACAACATCAATCCATTCAAAGATGAGGTATTGTGTGATATTTCTCTCCTTGAAGTTTGTGCTGTTCTTTTAGGATAACCATATTTGTGGAAGTGTCATGTTGTGTATGACTCTATACCCCACAGTGTTATTATTACTTTGGTTAGATAATTGTACAGGATACCAGAGGTAGCTCCGCCTACCATTATTTCTTTAATCTCTACTAAGAAAAGCAGTAAGGTCATTTCACAGACTGAGAAGTTCATCTTATTTGTGCTCCTTGCTCACATTAAGTAGAATTTCATCGCCACATCTGTGGTCTTTACATAGAGTCTCTCTTTGTAGAAAAATCAAGTGGACGGGATCATGGAAGAGTACACAGATATATTCTCCTCACCCACCAGGGTACTGATGCACTGCCAAGTCAAGCATCCAATTGACCTAACCCCATGTGCATCTCTACCTAATGGACCAGTATATCATTGCTCACTGATGGAAAATGACGAAATCAAGCATCGGATACAATATTTGCTTCAAAAGGGGCACATCAAACCCATCTCCTCCCCCTGCAAAAGCCCGATTTTACTGGTGCAGAGGAAGGATGTGACCTGGTGGCTCTACATTGATTACAAAGCATTAAACAAAATCACAGTCACGAACCATTACCCAATTCCCAAAATTTATGACCTTCTTGACCAACTCAAGGGGGAAAATTTATTCAGTAAGATTGACCTAAATTCTGGCTACCACCAATTTCCCATCAAACCAACTGATGTATGGAAGACAACTTTCAAATCTAAAGAAGGTCTCTTCGAATGTTCGGTCATGCTCTTTGGCTTAACAAATGCACCAACCAATTTCATGAGGTTGATGGCAGATGTATTGAGACCCTTCACCAACTCTTTTCTAGTGGTATATTTGGATGACATCCTCATCTTTAGAAAAACTTGGGAGGAGCACATGAAACATATTCAACAGGTTTTGAGCGCTCTACGGTAGAACAAGCTATATGCCAACTTGGAAAAATGCTCCTTTGGCATGAACAAAGTCCAATACTTGGGCTACATTGTTGATGAGTGTTGTGCTACTTATATGTGTAATATAATGCACTTATTAATTATCAATATGGGATTCGTAATCAACAGAGTTACAAGACACCAGTAAGGAAGGTAATTCTAATGTCATGAGTATAGAACTATTCTAGATTATGCATGATGGAAACAAAACAAACTAGCAAATCAAAACACACTTTGGTTGTCTTTCACAGAGAGGCTACCTACTCCATTATGGCACATGAAAGTATGAGATGGAGTTCTTTTGACAGATAAACTCTGTTATTTGACCCAGAAAACTAACTATGCAATCACAGTTTTGAAAGGGAAATCACACATCAATCATCAAGACATAGCATGGGTAGTTTAATAGTCAATATGTTGAGTATGTTGTGGTTCACAATGTGTTGTTGTGAACTTCACTAGTTCTCCTTCAAATATGTCTGACTATTGCTGCCAACATTTATTTCCATGAAACGAAATCAAATTCATAAAAATAGAAACAGAGCATATGAAAAAAAAAGATCTCTAAGAAATCGAAACTTAAAATGAACTATATTGCTATCATCTGAAAAGATAAAAGCTTCAACTAGTCTAAAATTTATACTACTGAAATCAACTGCTAACACTAATCTATAAGGATGTTGACCTTTGTTGGGAGGTGGGCCCTTGCCGCTTCAACAGGTCAACGACTAGAGTCTACAGTAAGTTTTCTTTCAATCCACACATTCCTCTTACTCAAATTTCAAAACATAGAATTAAACTATGCTAACAACTCAACTCACATTCATTCATAAATGATCAATACCAAGAAATAATTGACATCCTTCTATTAAAATTCAACTCAAATATGTTCTGTAATATGTAACACTGCTTCACATACTGTGTTATGCTAACTCTCTACTACCTCCACCATCCTTGCCATGACTATTTAAACAGTCTTAGTCGTGAAACACAAGGAGGTGCAATCTTTAGCAAAACAGTCAATTGTCAAATTTATATATTTGGTTACATATTTTAAGCTTCATCATGATGACACGAAGTGTATGAGGATGAAGAAATAAACAAACTATCTTAACATAACCTTGCTAGAGCTTTGATGATTCAACAAACATCCAACAATTATCTTGGGCATGATCTGGAGCTAAACTTGGTATATTTTGCTTCATGTATTGGTACTGGATCGTGACAGGTGATATTTGGTAAATGGTACTAGATCTGAACAGTATGCAAGTGGTTGATACCATACTAGAACAGTCTGCGTCCATTGGTATCTGATCACGATAGTGGATGGTTCAGTACCAGATATGAATGGAAGGTGTGCTTGGTACCAGATTCGGATAATGTCAATCTGGCACATAAGTATCGGATGGCTGAGATGGTACAGAAAGGATGGAATCATCTAGAGGTCAAAGGTTACATGTGGCAAATTAAAACATTAGTACATGAAACATTTAGTCACCTAGCTCAATAAACCACAAAAATGCATGAATTAATTATACTTTACTTTATGACCTCATCAATGGCTAATGGTAGTGTTCTTTTTCATTTATCCAAGCTTAGGTAAGCCAAAAAGGTATAGATGAGGAGTATAATAGGGTAGTGGGGATGTCAATTTAGAGGCTCAACATTCCCCCATGCCAAAACCATTACATGTCCCCATGCAACTGAAACAAACCCAAAATGTTTCAAAATTTCAGACTCCATTCTTTACTTCTGTGAATCAATGATGTTGATGGTTGAGGCTTCTGCTTTCAGCTCCCTTTTTATAACCCTAATGTATTGTAGGAGTCTTAGTACCTTCTTGAGCTTATTAGAAGTCTCTTCATGGTCATATTGAAGTTGTTGGTTGGTTTCCTTCAGTTACTCGTTTTCCTTTTTGATATACCTTTCCAATAGTTGGTATTCCTTCACTTCTTGTTTGAGTTCCTAGTTTTTTTTTTGCAGCTCCCCAATCTTTTTCTTCATATGTGATTATGTTAAGGTCCTTGTTGACTCCATTTTTTCTTGCTGGATGTATTCTCTTTCTTCCACTTCCTCCCTCATCTCACATAAAGTAATAGTGACTTGTTCCTCAGTCAATCCATGGATGTCATCCTGGACTGATAGGTCTTCAGAAGGGGAGGTAAGATCTATTGGATCTTCATGTGTATGAGGACTGACAATTTCTTTTCCTTTCTTTTCCATGCTCCTTGTGGTTCTTTTACAAGGGGGTACTGGATCAGGGGTGCTCACAATCTTCCTTTTCTTCTTTTCTGTTTGTGGAATAGTTACAGGGGATTGTTCTATAGACTGTTCACTTTTATTTTCTGAACTATTCTTCTCTTTCGTCACAGTTTTTGTCTTATGACCCTTCTCCTCAAGTGCTATTGTTGAAGTCTCCTCTACTAATTTGGTTTTACCTTTTGATTCTTGACTTTTAAAAATCTTATTGACTGTGGAAGAGGGCCCTTCTTGTTTACTAGCTTTATCGTTTTGGCTCACTGTTCTGGATGATGATGGAGTTACCTCATCTTTCTTGCCATTTTTATTTTGAGGTTCCTTATCTTTCTCTGGAGCAATTTGGGCTTCCTCTACAGGTTTGTTTTCTGTGGGAAGGTGTTGAGTGATGAGGATTTTCCAGCTAATCCTTTGTTTCCTAATTTCATGTAAAACTAACATCTTAATAAGACCTTGATGGTAAATGCTAGTCTTCTCAGTTTTGGATAGGGATTTGACACCTCTTACCATCTTGTTCAGACTCATCCATAAAAACTATGGGAAATCAATTTCAGGGCCTCCTTCAAAGTGTAATAGAATCCTAAGATGATATATGAAGGTTACATCATACATGCCATCACAAGTGAGGAATCATTGAAGACTAGCAAGCATTGGATGATATTATTCCTTGATATAGTTCCTAGGAATCCCCTTTTTCCAATCAGGGTATTGATGGTCTTCTTTCAAAAATCGTTGGCACATTTCCTTATTGATTCCTACCCCTTTGAAATACTTGGCTCCTCTATTAGGTAATCTCGTGGCTTCCTTTAAGGTTTCTTCATTGATTTTTAGTTGTAGATTGCCTATGTGCGCAATCTCTCCATCGTAACCCTGAATAAATGCGTGAGATACCTTCTCAAGATAGCCTGTGAATTTCTCCAAAAATGGCATCCATCTCGCTCTAGCATACTTCTCTCTACACAGTTGGAACTCATTGGTCTCTCTATAAATCTGGAAGACCAGTTTATGTCTACTTACAACCATCATTATAAATTGTGAGAAAAAATTGGGTTGTAGCACAAGGATTTAGTCAGTTGATGAGGGTAAGGGTTTGGTACTGGAGATCACAGGGAGGAGTAAGCTTGGAACTGGAGAAAGTTTGGTAACGACAAAACAACTATGGTGATGGCATTGCTAATTCGGATGGTAAGTTTAAGTAAAGATATCGTAAAGGAAAATTAAGACAAGATGAGGCTCATCTGGATGGCTTCGCCACCCAGATAAGCCATTTCATTTATGCATGTTAGTGCAATGATGGGGACGGAACGTTGGGTGTCAAAGCATCATTGTTGTTTGGGATAGGTGATTGGACTTCTAAGCGGTGAATTTGATGTTGAATCATGGCTCATCATTACTAGACATGATCCATATTCACATGTTTGATGTGATGTTGCCTTCAATCATTTTCAAGCGCTTAAGTGATGAGAGGATTGATTAAGGTTAAGCATATGGGTATGAGGGAAGTGAAAGTTAGGTGCATGGTTTTAACACTAAGGTCATAAGATCTAGTATACATTTTCATGCCTATTGTAGTTTTATAAGCAAAGGAAAATAAATAATACCATGTTACCTTTACTTTTACCATTGTATAATCAATACCCATAGCATATGTGATTGCCTTTGTATTTGAAGCTTGTAGATTGTCAGAGTTCATCTTTTTTAGGCTGGAGTTTTCTGGAAGCTTGGTACTGGAATTTCTTGTACTTCATGAAACTTCTTTATTCTATGCTTATCTTCTTTTGTGTCTGGTTCTACAAGGTTGTAGGGTGAACATGATGGTTTCTGAAGATGAGATGTGAGTTTGAAAAAGAGTTCTGAAGGAGCTCTTTGACCCTCCCCCATTCCAAGGATGTCGCATATCCTTGTGCAAGAAGATTAAACACTATGTATCATAATAGAGAAAACACGATAAGAGAAAAGAAACCAAATCAAATTCCAAAAGTAAATTTATCACCTAGCATATGATCACATGCCTAAAAAAAATTGAAATTGCCTTTCTTTTGATGAATTATTAACAAGTGTAGCATTCAACAGTAAAAACAGAGAGGTTTTTATATTTTTGCCAGAAGAACATATCCAACCTAACTTGCTTCAGAGATTTACTATCATTAGATGTTATGGATAAATTTCATAGTATAAGTAGATTAGACTCCTTAGTTAGGGCTCCACTCTTAAGAAGTTTCCTTCTTAGGTAATGTAGGCTTTAGATGTCAAACCGGTAAAGTTGAGTTAGGGTAATTCTCAAATGGACATTTGCTTGTAGTAATTGTCTTGTCTGTTAATATGGAGTTTGTATCTCATAAGTGTCAATAGTGACCTTTTCTTGTAGAGTTCATTTTTTTAGATGATAAAAGTGAATTTTTCAATGAGACAAGTATAGATGAGACATTTCTCAACCAGAACCCACTGTCAGCAAGCCTGTTCAGTACTCTGGTGGGGTAGTTGTGATAATTAGTGAGATACATCCCTTCCCCAGGAAGAATGACCCATTGCCAATAGGCTTGGTTAGTACCCTAATGGGTTTGCCTAGTCATACCACAGACCGGTGCCCGCTGCCAGCAGACCTGTTCAGTATCCTGGCGGGTTAGTCTCTTAAACCCTTTTTCCATCATAGGCTTCTTGTCCATAGTCACCTATTTTGATTTTTATTAAAGAGTGTTTTTGCATGGTGACAAGGGAGGATCGTCTAAAAACGTTTTTACAGGTTGGGAATGCATTGGGTTGGAAGGTATATTCTGTTATTTGGATGTCTTTAAAGATTTGTCTGAAGGAAAAATAAACTTATGCATTGCACATTAGATCCAGATGTATAATTTTGTCTGATTTTGTCCATAAGAGAATGACCTAAAGTTACCTTAGGGTATTGATACATCCTCTTCCATAAAAGTTTTCCTAGTGTGCCCATGACAGAGTGTGTTCATATACTCATATGTTACTCTTTAGAAAAGATAATCCAATGAATACTATTGAAGTCTAGTTAGGGTGAGATAGTTACTTGTAGGCTAATATAGTTTTTATCCCTTTAATCATGTTGAAATACTGGATAAAGGAAACCTCTAGACTTTAAAGTAGATTAAGCATGGTTCTTTTAACAATCATAGGTAAAGATTATGTCTTCTTTGTCAAGCAACAGAACCAAAAGAAATTAAAATACCTCCTTTTAGCTAGCAACAGAACCAAAACAAATTAAAATTCTTCCTTTTAGCAACAAAACCAAAAGAAATTAAAGATACTTCCCTTTAGTCAGCAACAGAACCAAAAGAAATTATTACTTCATAAGGGTTGCCATTTGATGTTGCATTCAGCTTCTTGATTCCAGCTTAAGTGGTTTCTGCATAGATTCATACTTCATATTAATTGACATAAGCTTTTGAAATATGTGTAGAATTCATTGTCAATTAGGTGATGTGTCCTGATAGTACCGTATAAGGACAGACTGCTAGTACCGGACCAACACAGGACTGCTGGTACCAGACCAGCACAGGACTACTGGTACCGGACCAAAATAGGATTTCTAGTACCGAAGCAGAACAGAGTATTGTTGATGCCTACAAATTGATGTTTAGCAATTTCTTAAAGGATCAAATAAATTATAGAAATCTACTTACAAAGATAAAATGCAAAAGTAAAACAAAAGAAGGTAAGAATCCCTTGTTACCTTCAGCTTATTAACAAAACACAATCCACACCTATGTACAAAATTTTAAAAATAAACCAATCAATCAATGTGGATCAGTAGGAAGGTCTTCTTCCTTACTGATCACCTGCATATCTGAATTATGTAGTATACGAGTCAAAAATTCCTCTTTTGATAGGGGTTTGTTATAAATTCTCAGTCGATGACCATTCACAAGTAGTGGTGTCTGTTGTTCATCAATTTTCTTTATCTCGATTGAACCATTGTCATAGACAGTGTCAATTTCGTAAGGTCCCATCCAACGAGTAGTTAACTTACCTTTGAAGTTCTTGAATCTGTTGTCATACAACAGGGCCCAATCGCCTTGTTGAATTTTTTTTCTTTTTGAGATACTTGTCATGCCATTTAGTTCTATGCTCTTGAATGAGGGTGGTTCTTTGAAGTGCTTCCTGCCTAATTTCATCCAACTGATTAAGCTGCAAGAGTCTTTGTTGTTGGGTTTCATCCAAGTTCATGCCAACTTGTACTGCAGTCCTGAAGGTTTTGATCTGGAATTTTATGGGGAGAAGTACCTACTTCCCATACACCAACTCGTAGGGTGTATGTCATGTTGTATTCCTCCAAGTGATTCTATAAGCCCATAAGGCTTCTAGTAATCTGTCAACCGAGTCCCTGTGGTGTAATTGTACTGTTTTGGTAAGAATGGACTCAATAACTTTGTTGGTAGATTCTACTTGTCCATTTTCCTGTGGATGGTAGGGTGTAGATTTCCTGTGTTTAATTTGGTATTATTTTGTAACATCTTTGACTAGATTAGAGGTAAATTGAGTTCCCTAATCAGTCACAATTTCTCGAGGTACAAAAAATCTAGTAAAGATGTCATTAAAAAGGAAATCTACCACCGATTGTTCACTTGCAGCTGGTAAAGCTTTTGCTTCAACCCACTTAGTGACATAGTCAGTACATACAAGTATGTACATTTTCTTTTTAGATGCATGGTTAATGGGCCCTACAAAATCTAATGCCCATTTCTCGAAAGGCTCAATGACTACTTGGGCTTGAAGTGGCATTTGGTCTCGTGTAGTAGGCTTACCCATTCATTGGCATTCATCGCAATTGGATACATAGGTTTTAGCATCTTTGAAAATATGAGGCCAATAATAACCAGATTGCATAACTTTATAAGCGGTCCTCTTGTCCGCAAAGTGTCCTCCACAAGGAACATCATGGTAGGCTTGCAAAATATCATGAATTTCATCTTCTCTTACACATCTCCTGATTACCAAATCTGGTCCTATTTTGTAGAGACAATCATCGTGCCACATGTAGTTTGCACTTAGCTGAATTACTTTATATTTTTCTCTAGGAGACAATTTTTGAGGCATCTTCCCTGTCACAAGATAGTTAGCTACATATGCATACCAAAGAGTGAATGTAGAAATAGCAAAAAAATTTTCATCAGGAAATTTATCTTCTACTGGTGCGTTATCTCCCAGATGAATCATTCTAGATAAGAAATCAGCCACAAGATTATCCTTACCAGGTCTATCAATAATGTTGATATTGAAATCTTGTAATAATAATAGCCATATTGTAACTCTAGGATTTGTTATAGGTTTGTTCATTAAGATTTTGATGGTTGAATGATCAGTGTGTACAAAAGCTTGATATCCTGTAATATGGTGTCTAAATTTATTGATAGCATGGACCATAGCTAGCAATTCTTTTTTTGTGACCGTATAATTAACTTCAGTTGGAGACAGATTTTTACTAACAAAGTAAATAGCATAAGGCATTTGATTTTCCCTTTGTCCAAGAACTTCCCCAAGGGCTGTGTCTGAGGCATTGGTATAGATATGAAAAGGAAGGGACCAATTTGGTCCTCTTAATACAGGGGTAGTTGAAAATTTCTATTTTAGAATCTCAAAAGATATTTGGCATTCATCATCCCACTTAAATTCGGCTTCTTTAGATAATAACTTGAATAAAGGGGTAGCTAGGCTTGTAAAATTCGGAATGAATCTTCTATAGTAGCCAGCATTCCCTAAAAAGATGTGAACTTCCTTTTGTGAGGAAGGTATTCTGATTTGTGTGATAATATGAATCTGTGTCGAATCAACTCTCATTCCAGAACCAGAGATGTGATGTCCCAAAAAAATACCTTCAGTGAGCATCATCTTTGACTTTTCATTACTTAGGGAAAGATTAGTTTCCTTACCCCTAATCAAGACTTTTTCTAGTCTGGTTAAAGTTTCCTGGAAGTCTTTTCCATGGAATGTAAAGTCATCCATGTAGACTTCCACACAATCATTGGTCAAGTCAGAGAAAATGGCTAGGACAGCCCTTTGAAAAGCGGTTGGGGCATTGCAAAGTCCAAAAGGAAGAACCCTATAAGCATAGGTTCCCCATGGGTAGGTGAAAGTGGTCTTCTCCTAGTCTTTGGGTGCTATTTGTATTTGATTATAACCACTAAACCCATCTAGGAATGAAAAAATACTTCTTTCCAGACAAGGTATCCAACACATGATCAATAAATGGTAAGGGAAAATAATCCCTATGGGTGGCTTTGTTCAACTCCCTAAAGTCTACACATATTCTCCACTTACCATTTTTCTTGAGAACTATGACAAGTGGAGACACCCATTGACTATCTGAAATGGGGTATATGAGATTGGCTTGAAGGAGTTTTTGCAATTTCTCTTTTACAATATATTTAAGGGATGGATTCATCCTTTGCTGAGGCAATCTAACTGGTATGATTTGGTCATTCATGTAGATATGATGTGTGCATGTGTCAGGGTGAATGCCTTTCATGTCTATATAATCCCATGCAAAGGCATCAAATTGTCTTTGGAGCATTTCAATTACTTGTGTCTTTTGTTCTGGTTCCAAACTAGATTTGATATACAAAGTTTTTCCTGGGATAATATCAACAAGTTTAGTACTTTCTTCCTTCTCTGAGGAAGCTGGTGATAAAGTATATAATTGAGTGATATCAAGGTGCCAATTTTGTTGAAATTCGGAACTGAAAATGTGTGACAACTCTATAAAAGGCCTCGGGTATTTAATACAATTTGTATTAGCCAAAAATAAACTTAAGAATTGTTCATCTGATTGTTCTTGCATTCCTCTTACCTATTCAAGTGTTAGAAGGGGTTTGATGCAATCTTCTTCTCCATAAGGGTTTTCTAACTAGACAGGTATTTCTTGTGTTGGTTGGATAGGAGGAAAGAGGACAAGCTTTTGGCTATGTGTGCCATTGGATATAATCATCTCACCAGATCGACAATTGAAGGCATATGTTGTGGCCAGCCAAGGATGGCCAAGAACCACAGGATGTCCTAGTTTGGAGGATGATTTAGAGTAGATGACTAGAAAGTCTACTGGATATTCCCAAGAAGCTAGAGTGACTGTGACATCATCTAGACTTCCTGTAGGGCTAATGACTGACTTATATGCCAACTCTATCATGGTTTGGGTTGGTCTTAACTGGTTGATTTGGAGCTTTTGCATAGTGTCAAAAGGCATTACATTAATTGTTGCACACAAATCAATGAGTGTGTTTGGTAAAGAAATACCATTAATTTCAACAGTGACCACTAGGTTCCCAGGGTCATTATATTTGTATGGCATTTCAGAAATAAATTTAGATAATTGCCCCACCACCTGAACAAGGGGAGGTTCCTTCTTCTTCCTTCCTGGTTTCTTAAGGCAAAGATCCATTATGATTTTGGCATATATGGGGATATCCTTAATGGCTTGCAGCAGAGGTATTTTTATACATACATTTCGTAATTCATCCTCTATATCTTTGTGCAAGGGTGGGTCAGGTTTCTTCACTAATAGTCTTTCGGGGTAGGGTGGAAGATTAACTTGTTGAGGTACTCGTATAGAATGAGAAGTGATTTGAATAGGAGGGGAAGTCTCTTCTTCTACAGGGGTGGTTTGAGTGTTTTCTTCCTCAAAATGATTATCATTTTATTCTTGAATTATTACTCCAGGATTTGATTGATTTACAGTTTTCCTTGATCGTAGCGAAATTTCATAGGCGAAAAAGGTTTGATCTTTTGTATTCTGCAAAGGGTGGGTGGGTCGATTATTGGGGTTAGGGATTGGCTGGGCAGGGATTGTTGTTGGTCTCGGAGGGTTGTGGGCAGCTTGGTTTTGTGGCTGTTGATAGGAATTTATAGGTACTTGTTGTTGTTGGTTAGGGTTCAAGGGGGTTGTAAATTGTTGTTGTATAGGAGGTGGGAGTAAAGCTTGCATCTGTGGTGGGTTAAATCCAGGTATTAATTGGGAAATGTTTGTAGGATACTGTGGATATGTTGGGTAAGAGGGATTCCCATACACATGCCCCCTCCAACCTTGTTTCCAAGGTTGATTTTGATCTTGCTGAGGTGTCCATTGTGGATAGGTCATTGGGGGAGGACCCAATTGTTTATGTTGATACTATGCATTAGGGTCATAAAATGTATTGGGGTTTTTTTCTCTCCTCCTCCCCTATACATGTCTTGTAGTTCAAGCAAAATTGGATGCTCAGATCTAGGGTGCTCTAGTGTACACAGGCCATAGATTTCTATGACATTTAATGGACATTCTTTCTCACCATGCTTCTTTCGGCATCTAGGATAGAAGATTGCTAAAACAATCTCTTCTTATTGTTTCTTTTTCAGTTTTAGGGTATCTAATTGGTTACTAATTGTTCTCAAGATGTTTGTTTTAAAGTTTTCTAATAAGTTTCCTAACTCAATTCTAGTGACAGTTCCTGAGCTTTTCTTGTATTTCTGTTAAAAGAATCTCTTGGTGCTTTGCCTATTTTAGCTTGTCCTCTTGAGTATCTTCTACAGTAATCTGCAATCTCTGCAAAAGGATTTTGGTGCACATCTCMTGAACTTAACAAATTTAAAACTTCTATGCAGTCATCTCTAATACCCTTCAAAAACATGGTTCTTACTACAGTTGGGTCTGTGGTGAATAATTTTGATTTCTGGTAGTTGTATAAGAACCTTTCTAAGTAGTCTTCGGGGCTTTCATCTTCTGTTTGCTGCATTTTAAAATTTTCATTTTTAGCATTATCCTTACAATAGTCTTGGTATTTCTGTAAAAATTTGTCTTTCATCTGATCCCAAGAGAGGATTGTATTTTCTCCTAAGCTCATGAACCATATTAAGGCTGAATCCTTCATTGTAGCAGGAAAGAGCGTAAGTTTTTGGGCATCATCTTAGTATTTATAGCTTCTACATAATATGTCAAACTCGAATAAGAATAAATCTGGATCTTCAGTTGACATACCTCTAAAAGTGGGTAACAATGATAGTGGGATGTTTTTCATGATGATGTTTTTGGAAATATCCAAGATTGGAAACCCAAAGGTCTCAGTCTCAGTGGATGCATTTCCTCCTTCTTCTGCCATTCCATTGATAGATGGTTCAAAAACTAGATTTTGTGTGTCTCCTAAACGTTCATCAAATTCACGTTCTGCCCGCCCTAATGTTGATTCTTTCGTTTTAGGTTCTTCTTCTGGAGCCTCGTTGGCTCCCCTTGAACTTTCTCCTGGTTGAATTTTTCCTACACCAGTGTCAGTTGGATTAGTGGGGGGGGGTTGTTTTTTAATCTTTAGAGCTTACAAATCTACCCTTGTTATCTTTATATCTATGCATAAAATGGAAATTTGATTCAAAACTGAATTGAAATCCTAATTCTATCTAGAAGGTAAGAAGGAAACCTGGCTTCGGAGAACCCCACTCTAGTGGCTAAGTGGCTCTTCACTCATGTCTTAAACATTTTATCCTCCTCCCTCAAGTAGCCTTTAAAATCATTCAAAAACTATGCAAACAATCTAAGCTAAAAAACACTTCCTACCATTTGTAACTCCCCGGCAACGACACCAAAATGTTGTGCTACTTATATGTGTAATATAATGCACTCATTAATTATCAATCCAGGATTCGTAATCAAAAGAGTTACAAGACACCAGTAAGGAAGGTAATTCTAATGTCATGAGTATAGAACTATTATAGATTATGCATGATGGAAACAAAACAAACTAGTAAATCAAAACACACTTTGGTTGTCTTTCACAGAGAGGCTATCTACTCCATTATGTCACATGCAAGTATGAGATGGAGTTATTTTGACAGATCAACTCTGTTATTTGACCCAGAAAACTAATTATGCAATCACACTTTTGAAAGGGAAATCACACATCAATCATCAAGACATAGCATGGGTAGTTCAATAGTCAATATACTAAGTATGTTGTGGTTCACAATGTGTTGTTGTGAACTTCACTAGTTCTCCTTCAAATATGTCTGACTACTGCTGCCAACATTTATGTCCATGAAACGAAATCAAATTCATAAAAACAGAAACAAAGCATATGCAATAAAAATATCTCTAAGCAATCGAAACCTAAACTGAACTATACTGCTATCATCTGAAAAGATCAAAGCTTCAGCTAGTCTAACACTTATACTATTGAAATCAACTGCTAACACTAATCTATAAGGATGTTGAACTTTTTTGGGCGGTGGGCCCTTTTCGCTTCAACAGGTCAACAACTGGAATCTACAACAAGCTTTCTTTCAATCCACACATTCCTCTTACTCAAATTTTAAAACATAGAATTAAACTATGCTAACAACTCAACTCACATTCATTCATAAATGATCAATACCTGGAAATAATTGACATCCTTATATTAAAATTCAACTCAAAATCTATTCTACAATATGTAACATTGCTTCACATATTGTGTTATGCTAACTCTCTACTGCCTCCACCATCCTTTCCATGACTATTTAAATAGTCTTAGTCGTGAAACACAAGGAGGTGAAATCTTTAGTAAATCAATCAATTGTCAAATTTATATATTCGGTTACATATTTTAAGATTCATACTCATGACACGAAGTGTATGAGGATGAAGCAATAAACAAATTAGCTTAACATAACCTTGTTAGAGCTTTGATGATTCAACAAACATCCAACAATTATCTTGGGCATGATCCGGAGCTAAACCTGGTATATTTTTCCTCCTGTATTGGTATTGGATCGTGATAGGTGAGATTCGGTAAATGGTACCAAATCCGAATAGTATGCAAGTGGTTGATACCAGACTAGAACAGTCTGTGGTTGTTGGTACTGGATCACGACAGTGGATGGTTTGGTACCGGATCTGAATGGAAGGTGCACTTGGTACCGGATTTGGACAGTGGAAATCTAGTGCATAAGTACCAGATGGCTGAGCTGGTACAGAAAGGCTGGACTCATCTAGAGGTCAAAGGTTACATGTGGCAAATTAAAACATTAGTACATGAAACATTTAGTCTCCTATCTCAATAAACCACAAAAATGCATGAATTAATTATACTTTACCTTATGACCTCATCAATGGCTAATGGTAGTGTTCTTTGTCATTTATCCAAGATTAGCTAAGCCAAAAAGGTATAGATGAGGAGTATAATAGGGTAGTGGGGATGTCAATTTAGAGGCTCAACAATGAGTGTTGGCATAGGGGCAGACCCAGGGTTCAATGCTCAAGAGCGCACGAACAAAGCCCTAACTACTAGCCCTTTCGGAAACACTTGCAAAGAAGATGCAGTCTCACCCGAAGTAGTTATGAGGGAGTTGCAGGACAGAAATGTCTACAACCAAGGGGAATATCAAGAGTATCTAACACAGGAACAACACAACATTCATATATCACTTATCAACTTGATCTACTCCATGCATGTATCATATCTACCTTAGCAATGCAATAACAGTACATGAATGACAAATACAAAATACCAATCATACACAACACAAAATATACGTGGTGTTATCACCCTATAAGTTTATAGGATCAAATGGTGACTGGGATATTATCTGTCTCGAGTATTTTTTTTGACAAATGATTTTTCATTCTGCAAATAATTTGAAAAAGAAAAGAAAAAGAAAAAAGAAAGGAAAGAAAAAAAAAAGAAAAATAGGGCATAAAAGAATTTCAATAAAAGCCCCATGCAATAATAGTAACTTGGTCCATACCTTTCAAGCATGGCCAAGTTCTTTTTTAAATTTTATGTTGATAGGATAGTGAATGAATTTGGCTAAACAGTTTAATCTTAGCCAAAGTGTCTAGGTTAGATTAGTGAATAAATCTGGCCAGACTGTCTAATCTTGGTCAGATAGCCCCAGGGTAGAGTAATTCATTAACCCAACAGTCTAATCTGGGTTAATTTTCATAGGAAGATAGGTTAGAATATAGGCTAGTTGCTTTGTCGCTTCATTTCAATAAGAACCAGTTTGATGTAAGTGTTGCACCATGTTTTCAGATTCTTAAAAAGATCGTTTTCCTAACCCCTTGGTGGTGTCTACTTGGAAAACCTTGGAAAAACCCATAAAAAAACATTTATCCTAAGTTTTTCCCCGGCGCATGTGTTTTCCACCCCCCACTTATGCCTCGTGCACATATCAATGGTCCTGATCGTGGCGCCCAGATATACAGTGGACAGATGATTCCGGACCCCTCCCCTCCCCCCCGACCGTTCTACTTTTAACTGGGGGGGAGGTCCGGAATCGATGATAAGACTCACGTGCATTTGGACGGCCCAGGATCGAGCGCTCAAATCTACGGTCAGCGTTGGATTCTGGACCCCCCCATCCATTCTGCCTTTAATGGAGGGGGGGGTCCGGAATGATTGATAAAGAGTGTGCAAAGATCTGTGGCTCAGAAGAAGGCACACAGATCAACGGCCCAAAATGGATTTTGGACCCCCCCGGATGATCTGCTTTTAACCGAAGGGGGGTCTGGAATGGTAATCTTCCTCTGGCGAGTCCCTTGTTATACGTGGCATCAATCTATTTCCCTGAGTCCCGTCACCATCTGCTATCTGACAGACCTTCGTCACCACTGGATGTCACCTTCCACCTTTCCCGAACTGGTCATGTCCCATAACTGTTGTCAGTCCTTCCCCCCTATTCTCTCATGGAAATCCCCTTACTATGACTTTTACCTCCAATCGATAGCTGCCACGTCACCCATCCATATCCCTTAGTCACTGTCACCTGCCATCTCACCCTCAAATGATCCGTTGGCCATTTATTACTGGATAACCTATCCGTTATCCAGCTGACCTGTCTCCCATGCCCAACTGACCCCGTTTACTTAAAACTATCGTTATTCTCCTTACTTTCACTATTCATCCATCGCACCAGAGAAACTCACCGCTTACTCCTCTGTTACAATCTGTCGCCCTCATCCACAGTCAGTCGCCCCCACTAACATTGTGTTTTATTGTAGGTACTGTTGCAGAAATGGCGCCAAAATCCAAACAAACAGAAAGAGAGGAGAATCTGTTTCCACCGCCTCCTGTCGACCTGGACAGGATCCCACTGGTCGACAAAGACTGATTAATCATGGATAATAAATGTGAGTTCAATTTCTCAGACCTCCATTCGTGACTCAGGGAAGTTTTCCTGGACCAGAGTGATGAAATTGGAGTCTGGGAGCCCAATTTACCCCTCTACCTTTTCCCTCAGATCCACCATTTTCTCGAATTTGCTCTCAAGTGTCAAGCCCTTTATATTCCTGAGCAAAGAGTTGTTGTCTCCTCATCCGGAGAGACCATGTTCCTCATCACGCCCGATTCCATAGACCAGATGATGCAAATCCCTCGTGTCGACTCTGCGTCTCCCTTCAACTTGGAAATTCTTACTGAATTATACCAGAAAATGACCTTCCCCCAAAGAGCTCAAATATTTGAGCTTTTCCTTCCCCTATACACTCAATTTCCCTCCACAAATCCCCCTTATCTGTCTTCCATGTTCTCAACTAAAGGAAACCAGGTCATCTCCTCCCTTAGTGATTTATTAGGATACTATTCTGATCAGTGGGTAGATGAACCCATTCTGGGTTTTCTATCCATTTTCTCCACTGATGAAAAGCCCACCACCCAGTTTGACTTCAGCACATTCTTGGCAGACAATATTCACGAATAGTTCATGAATTTTGGCATGGAAGGCATGTTCAGATATTCATCGATACTAGCCTACTTGTTCATCTTCTTCCAGGCGGATAAATTCAACTTTTCCATGTAGAAGATGGATGAAGATGGTAAACCTCAGGCAGTCACAGCATGGACAGTCACAGCATGGACTTTCTTGCTCAAGAACAACTTCGCAGAGTACAGTTTCAAGGGGTTCATCGATCAGTTCTACCACCCTGTGGTAAGTATGGTAAGAGGCAGGCCCGAGCCTTGGATAAACGATGAAGTTCATAGGATCCTGCACCTCTTGGATAACACAAAGACCAGGGATTTGTACTTGTATCAAAATTATACAGAGATCAGAGTATATAGGTGCGAGTTGGCACCGTATAAGCTGCCCAAGTACCTGCCCATCAAAATTTTCATGTTGGAATATATTAGGCAGATTATAAATTCTGATGATATTCACTTTGTTTCATTGAAGAAAAAGCAGCAGCTTAGAATCAAGGGGCAGATTGGCTCCTTCATCTACAACAATCAGAGAGCTGGGGAAGAAGCAGACAGGATGCTAAGGGAGATGAAATTCTTCATGAGTTTCCCATGGCATTATGATCCATGTGGGATCATCTCAGAAATGAGGGTGAAGAACAAAAACATCTTGTATATTCATCTGTCCATGCCCAAAGTTGAGAAGTTTGCAAATCAGACAGCCTGGGAGCCTAACACATTGATCGAAGTAGAACAGAAGGATCCCCCGGCCACTGTGTCAAAAACGACCACTCCACAGGTCCCTAAAGAGAAGAGGCCAAGGCAGGATTTATCTCCACCAGTCACTGAGGTATCTTCCGAGGAATTCCAGCTGCATACCAAGAGGCCTAAGACTGTTGTAGCTCCTGGCCCGACCGGGGAAAAGGAAGCCCCGTCTACCACAGTGACCAAGTCTGTTATTCCACCCTTCAGTTCGAACCTCCATAAAGGCATAACCTCAACATTGCCGAAAAAATCTACAGATTCTCCATTGACCACCCATCCAAGCAAGGTGGCACCGAAACTGAGCATCTTCGAGAAGTATGAATTGATAAAGAAAAGGAACCAGACCCTGACCAGCAGTACTTGCGCCCAATTCTGGAAGCAGACATCGACTGCGCAACATAGGTTGCTATCATCATTTGACACCGATAAGGGAAGAATGCATATGGCATTCCTCCAGGCACAGGTACCAGTTCCAAAGGTGATCACTTATTACAAGAGGGCCACCTTCGAATTCCAGATGAAGGACGTGCATCTAGTCGACCAGATGGATCTACACAAGCAGACAGAGGAAATGGTTTTCTATACATTGGCGCATGCTTCCACTTCTGCGTCCAAATTGCAGGTGTCCTTGAACAATGTTCAAACACAATTAAATCTTGAGAAGATATCATCCTTCGCCAAGGACAACAGAATCAATACTCTGGAGGAGTTGGTCCTCAAGATCGGTTACGATCCCTCAAACGTGAAAGCAGCTGAGGAAATGATAAAGAAGAAGAATGTTGACTGTTATAACCCTAAATTTCACCACACATGCTTACCTGGCATCAGTCCAACTCATATCCCTTCCTTGCCAAAGCCATGCTGAATAAACTCTTAAAACTCCTCTTAAAACAAGTGACATGCACCCTAAACCACTACTGCACGTGTTGGAATGCTGGCAGGCATACTACTGCATGCGTTGGAATGTTGGTTGGCCTACTACAGCCCGCGTTTACCTAACAAAGCACAAAAACAGGAAATTTGTCGACGGGACAAAAAGATATGGGTCAGTTAACTGAAACTCCTAGCCATGCATCGCTGAGAGTTCATCCAAAATCCTAGCTCCTTCTAGCCTATAAAAGAAGGGGTAGGGGTACTATTAGGAGGAGGAAAAAGATAGCAAAGAAACTATGCCCAATTGTCGAATCCATTTGTCCCAACCCTTTATCCTTTCCTCAAGCTTAAGGAGAATTAAAGAAAAGTAGTTGGAGGAAAAAGAAGAGGAGGAGCCCAGGATCAGGATCGAGGAACGGTGGCCGGTCTCTATCATTATTGTAAGTTGATTCATCTTGTGATTAATAAAAGAATACGTTTCCCGTCCCAATGCACGAGTTATATATATTTTATTTGATTTATGCTTAATCTCTAACCCTCAAGTAGAAAAATAGCATGCATGCATAGTGTTTTGTCTTGATTGTAGGATTGTCTTTGGAAGGAGCAGCGCAAGCGAGCGGACAAAGTGCAACGGAGGATCTACACCAAACATCAGTAAAAAGGTTAGTAGGTCTTTTCCAGGCTTGTGTGTGAAAAAGGGGTTTGAGTTTTGGGGTGATAGGTTAAAAGTGATTTCTTTAAGGTCATGATCTACATACAAGTTCAGCCCTAGCTTGTTAGTCCGTAGGGTATTATTTCCCAACAACAGAATTGGCGACTCCACTGGGGAAGATACTCTTAGGGTTTCCGGATTTAGTTGTGGTTTTTGGGTAGTTTAAAGGATTAGATTTTCTGTTTCTTTGTTTTTTTGTTTTCTGTTAGGTCAGAGCTAGTAGGGAACCTGGTTCTTTATACCAGTTTTTTCCTTGACTGTGGCTTGACGATCATTATCGGGACACACAGAGGTACACGTAGCCTGCAGAAGGCCTGCACGCATGTAACACGTGCCCTAAACTTCTATAGCCCACGTTTGAATGCTTGTTGTAGAGGTTTCAGTAGCGTGTAGGACTCAGAGAGCTTAAGAGGCAGTCTCCTCTTCCCTGTCAGAACTTTACATTCTTGGGGGGCTTTCTGGACCCTGTCTGGGTCTTGCTGGTTCATTGTCTTGTCTCAGTTTTCTTTATTGCGGTTGTTTCCTTTTGCAATTATTTTTTCTTTTTTGTTGAAGAAGAAGCATCCAAGCCTCTAGGAGACCCTGGTTGTCAATACCAGAGGCCTCCTCTAGGTCTGGGATGCCTGTGTTTAGTTTTCTCTTAGAGGTTATTCATACACGCGGCCTGTGTAAGTACAGACCGCGGGTACCCGCGCTCTGTTATAGCTCAGCACGCATTTGCACGCGTGTTGTTTCAGTGATAGTAGCGGTCTTGAGTGGTGTATTTTCAATTAGGTTGGGGAATTCATCCCTTCCTGTGGTGAGAAGTGTTCCTCTCAGGGGGTTGAGTCTAGGGTTGCACAGCCAGTAGGTTAGGGCCTCTTACCCTTAGCCTGTGTTTTATTAGTTGATTGTTGATAGAAAAGATAAAAAAGAAAAAGATTTTGTTTTATGGTTTTTAGACAAGCGTAAGAGTCTGTGCTTTCTTGATTGCCATTGTGCGCCCTTACTCTGGTTCTTTACGATCTGCGCTTTAAGCCAGAATTTTATTTTGTTTTCTTGGTTTTGTGCTTGTCGGCATTTTCCCTTTGTTGCTTCATTTAGCACTGAAATAAAAATTAAAAAAAAACTTTTTTCATTTGCTTCTTTGTTTGAATATTGTGTCGATGCATCAATAGCTAGGAAGAAGTCTTTTTTCATAATTTTTTGCAGTTAATTTAGAGCATAAGTAGCTCGCAGATTGAGTGAAATTCCTTTATGTTTGCTGCATGAAATCTTAGAAAAGTTGAAAAGAAAAAGAAGTCTTTCTTGTTAAAAAGTTGTTGGTTTTTGCATTTTTTGTAAAAGTTTTTGTTTCCAAGCATTTCTTGTTCATTTTTCTTTGAGTCTTTACACACCATCAGTTTCACCTTCATACCTTGTGACGTAAAAAATCCCATAAAAGCAATGCTAATTAAAATCTATTAGACTTTTTGTTTGTAAGGTTCATACACTAGCTCAGGACTAGGGCCTTGGAACAGGTTGGAGAGTAAATTCTCCAAGGCCACCCAAAAACAAACATTGGAGTCTGTGATAGAGAGTGTAGAAGTCCAGTTACGTGGAAGTTATCCGAGACCCCCCTCTAACACAGGGGATAAACACGAGGTCGTGTAAGGAAAGGTAGCGGAGATAACCCCTCCAAAGCCAGATCGAGCGTAGTGGAGAACACATATTGAGGATTTTTTAAGGGATTCTTTCGTTTTCATTTGCCATGGGGCTTCGTGGGTCTCAAATCCGTTCGAGGTCCTTAGTTTTCTTCTGGACCATTTTCTCTCGATACCCTTGACAGGTTTCGGGCTTGATACCCTACTCATTGTGGTCTACTCGACTATCGACTGTACCCGCCTGGTGACTGTTCCCGTGCTGGCAAACTAGTTGCCAATCTTTTCTAGGGACATACACAGGTGACTGCAGGGGTATACTGAGGTACCTAGGACAGACATCGGGCCACTCTTTGCAGAGTATACCCGGAGGGTGATTCCGTATTTGAGTTGCACTTGCACCGGTAAGTTGCTCTAGTGTTGGTTTTTGTAACTGTTCTTCAAAATAGTTAGTGATTGCTTGTCTTATCTCATAGGGGATTCTTTTTAGTGTGTGTTACTATTTGAACATGTAGAATACCTTAGCGTGTCATGTATCTTCTCACAAAGTGGAGGATTTAGAGATCCATCGATCACGAAGGCTTATGGGCCTGCCGCCAGTTATACTAGAGCCACCCCCGCCACCATTGAGGCGGAAGCTAGACCAACAAGGATCTTTCGAAGCAACCGGGTTACAAACCATTGAGCCCAAACAACTCCTGGAGGAATCAACTGCCAATCTTGCTTTGGTTGAAACCCCAACCACTGATACTTGGCCGCAAGTTATTGTGCCAATTCAATTTTACGAACGCCTGTTAGTGCCTCACACAGTTATGGAACCAAATTCTGTTACTTCTTCTGGGATTTCTTCCATTCCCACCACCGTTTCTACCATAGGAGAAGCATCTCCTAACTTGTCGTCATCAGCCAGAGCCACTACGATCTCATCCGCAACTACGTCGCACAGTGGACCGACCCCATCTATTGCGACGGCCACAAATCCCTCCACACCTAGTGCGACAGGCTCTCCGTTTTCATACGGTATGCCTAGTTCAGGTACAAGTCCTGCAATCTGTTAGGACCACACAATGTACCTTTTTGCCTATACTTTTTGCAACTATTATACTCTTGATCACCCATATTCAGACTCATACTATCACTTTATCTAATCATCCCAAAGGTATACAATGTCCCTTCTCATTACTATACGTTTAATCTGTTTTGCATAATATTTTACATCACTCTCGTACTTGACCATTGATTAGAAATGCATAAGTGTTCAAAACTGTAGATTAGCATTTGAGGCCTATTGCTGAAACACAGAACTGTCCAAGGTCATTGTTTCTTAAACACAGAACTGATGCTGAAACACAGAGCTGCTATACAGTCCGAGGTCACAGATGCTGAAACACAGAGCTGTTACACAGTCTGAAGTTGCAGATGCTGAAACACAGAGTTGTTACACAGTCCAGAGTCGTAGATGCTGAAACACGGAGTTGTTACACAGTCCAGAGTTGCAGATGCTGAAACACAGAGGAAACCGCCAGGACCGACGATGCTGAAACACAAAGGAAGTCGTTACAGTCAGCGGTCAACAAAGCACTAACCATCGCTCCTACATAAGAATGCCAACACAGTCAAGAGAGAAATTCATGTGGCTGAAATAGCCCACGAATTGTGATGTTGAAACAGCATCAGCAGCAACGAGAAGAATTTGTTACACCAGCCGTAACAGCAATACCTCATTCAGCTCATGTAATAGCATTCTATTGCGCGAGACTAGGACATCCTATGTTGGTTTAGAAAGTAGATCCGACTAAAGATAGGACTCAGATACACATTGTAATTTTTGATCAATTGTATCGAAGGGGTTCCCTCTTTAAATGAGAGGAAATCATCATTCGAGGGATCCAAGTTTTATGTATTGAGAAAGCTTTAGAGAGAGGGACGTATTCCATTTCCAGATTGTAATATGATATTTTGACATATGAATAAAAGACTGCTTTGAGTATCCTTCTCTAGCTTTCACGTTTCAGGGGAATCTTGTGAGAAGGGAGGGCCCATCTTCTTCACAAGATTCACCCATTAGTTTTAGAAGTGTGTTAGTACAATCTCCGTTTATGCTTTGATTAACTTTTGTTTGCTGAAACACTACTTTTAATGAATTGCGCTTTGTTGAAACACTATTGAACTCTGTCTTAGTTTATTGAATGAAATTCGTAATTCTTTTTATTAGCAATCTTGTGTGATGATTTTATGAGGCTATCCAGAGATTGGGTTAAGGGTTCCTGCTCAGAAAGGAAGGAATTAGAATATCATGTTCTCTGTAGATTTCAATTACTTCTGCAAGTGTGCTAGTCAGAGACTGGGTTAAGGGTTCTTGCTCAGAGAGGAAGGGATCAGAACATCCTGTTCTCGGTAGATTTAAATTACTTATACAAGTGTGCTAGCCAGAGACTGGGTTAAGGGTTCCTGCTCAGAGAGGAAGGGATCAGAACATCCTGTTCTCTGTAGATTTCAATTACTTCTGCAAGTGTTCTAGCCAGAGACTGGGTTAAGGGTTCCTGCTCAGAGAGGAAGGGATCAAAACATCCTGTTCTCTGTAGATTTCAATTACTTATGCAAGTGTGCTAGCTAGAGACTGGGTTAAGGGTTCCTGCTCAGAGAGGAAGGGATCAGAACATCCTGTTCTCTGTAGACTTCAATTACTTCTGCAAGTGTGCTAGCCAGAAACTAGGTTAAGGGTTCCTGCTCAGAAAGGAAGGAATCAKGAGATCCAGTTCTCTATAGATCTCAGTTATTTTCACAAGTGTGCTAATCAGGGATAGGGCTTAAGGTTCTTGCTTAGAAAGGAAGGAATTAGATGGCCTTGTTCTCTTCTAGATAAAGTTAACTTTCTCTGCATTACTGTTTTCATGAAAGAGTGTTAATCAGAAATAAAGTACTGAAGTCTCTGTTTGAGAGTAAGGGTCCTGTTCTCTGGTTGCAGAATAGTTGTTCTTTCCTGTTGCAAGTGTTATTTTAATGTAA
>ML782377.1:836172-869134 GCA_009831015.1 Picea engelmannii | reverse complement strand
ACTGGTCTGCACAGACTACATGAATAAATGGGTGGAAGCCAAGGCACTCCACAGAGCGACTGAAGAAGCAGTTATAGATTTCTTATTTAAAGACATCTTCACCAGATTTGGAATGCCAAGAGAATTAGTTACAGATGGAGGACATCCTTTCACCTCTCATGGGTTCAAAGCCACCCTTCAGAAATATCATATTCAGCAGAGAATGACTACAGCACACCACCCCAAAGCCAATAGATAGGTGGAAAGCACAAACAAAGTAATAGAAGCCATTCTCACAAAAACAGTGAAGGAAAGTAGAAAGGATTGGTCCTATAGGCTCCTTGAAGCACTATGGGCCTACAGAACTACCTGGAGAAATACTACAGGATTCTCTCCCTATGAATTAGTCTATGGAAAGAGTGTTTTTTTTTCCTGTGGAATTTGAGATAAAAACCTTAAGGACTACTTTAGTTGTCAACCTTGATCTAACCGATGCACAAACAGCCAGGTTGCAGCAGCTTAATGAACTAGAGGAGAAAAGACTATATTCCATTCAGTAAACAACCATAATTCAACAGCAAAGATCAAAATGGCATGACAAAAATATAAAAAACAAGCAGTTCCAAAAAGGTAATTGGGCCCTACTGTATGATTCTCGGTTCAAATAATTTCAAGGAAAACTGCGTACAAGATGGCTTGGACCTTACGAAGTAGACACAGTTTTCCCCAATGGAACAGTAAGGCTCCTCACAATCACTGACTCCAGAACTCCGTTACTTGTAAATGGTCATCGGCTCCGTCTGTACCAGTGACCTATTTCTAAAGAAGATTTTAAGGCCACATGCATGGCAGACGCCCATTTTCTCTTCGTCGAGGGGGTTTCTACCCCTAATAGCCATTAATTCTTTTAAGTTAATTTTCTTTAGTATTAGATTAGATTAGATTTTGTTTACTAATAATCTCTGTCAAGAAATACCATGCTACAGTCGATTTTTGCAGATTCCCGATCGAAGCACAGCCACTAGGAGAGGACGATCCTACTTCAAAGAGACAAGATTTCACGATGCTGAAACACCACTGTTCAGCACTGTTGACCTTCACGATGCTGAAACACCACCGTTCCGCACTTTTGACTTTTCTTTGTTGCCAAAACACCACTGTCAGCAATCCGCCCCCTTTCCTTCATTACTGAAACACCAAACTCACACCTTTTCCCCCATCATGGCTCGGTATCCTTTTTACCACTTTTTCCCATTCCCTCACCATCCTTCATCGATGAAACAACTCCATCCAGCAATTGTTTCTCCTTTCCCCTTCTGTTGCTGAAACACCATTACCAGCAATTTTCACTATTTTTTCCGATGTTGAAACACCACTGTTCAGCACTGTTGACTTTTTCCCCGATGTTGAAACACCACCGTTCAGAACTTTTTATTCTTCCCACTCCCAAAACAGTACATTCCACCATTTCCTCACCATTCTCCATCGACAAAACAACACCATCCAACAATTGTTTCGCCTTTTCTTTTCCGTTGTTGAAACACCATTGTCAGCAACCCTTCATCATTTTCCCTGATGTTGAAACACCATTGTTCAACACTTTTTATTCTTCCCACTCCCAAAACACTATAGTCCATCATTTCCTCACCATCCCTCATCGATGAAACAACACCATCCAACAATTGTTTCACCTTTTCTTTTTATCAGCAACACTTCATCATTTTTTTCCCCGATGCTGAAACACCATTGTTCATCACTTTCAACTTTTTCCCGATGTTGAAACACCACTGTTCAGCACTTTCAACTTTTTCCCGATGCTGAAACACCACCGTTCAGCACTTTTGACTTTCTTTCGATACGAAAACACCATTGATCAGCAGTTATTCATCTACACCAATTGTTTCATTCTTCTCTGTTGCTGAAACACCAGTCTTTCACCTAGTCTGTCAGCAAGCTTTTACACCCTCAGATTATAGTTCGTCCTTCTAGTCAGCAAAACCTCAACACAATTTATCTATTAGATCAAAGGTCTCCACCACGATAGGACTACCACGGACATGCATGATATCTTATTTGCAGAACGAATCAAATGGTAAGGCGAGGTATGTAAATTTTATGTAATTCAGTTAGGCTATAGTTAATGAGAAAGATTCTAAGTCATTATGACCATTCAAGTGCAATCATTACTAGCCACACTTGACGAGAGGGGAAGTACACATCAAATCTGTGATACCATCATTTCACCCGATTTCACTACCGCCATCCCCATTTCACCACCCTTTGCGCATTTAACCACTATTCCTGCATAAAGTCGCTCGAAAAACTCACTCTGTGCAGACGCTGATACACAAAGTCTCGACGTTGTATCTTACTGAGCTAGTAGCCATGGGAGGATCTATCATACAGAATGAGACCACCACCACAGTTTTGTTAGAACACTATCCAGCAGCGTATCAAATCTTCCAGCAGGCAGGATGGCTCAATTACTTCCACAGACTTCAGGGATATAATGAACAACAAGTCCTACAGTTCGGCCAAAATCTTCAGGAGGACCATTCGATCGTTGAAGGGGTCTAAATATCTGTAACAGAAGAAGATCTAGCAGAGGTATCAGGCCTCCCTATCGACGACACTCGCATGTTCAGACGAAAATCCATTATAGAAGGTAAACCCCATGCAATACTACAACCAGCAGATTTTGTCAAAACTTTTGTAGCCGCCTCCACTAAGGATCAGCACCTCCTCTGTGAGGCATACTTTCATAATGAGGCCATTCCAGAAAACAGGTTTCTAAACATAAATCCCCTTGTTGGGGACATCCAAATTTGAGCATTTACTTCCTTTCTCTACAATCATATTTTGTGGCAATATGACTTTTTTACTGCTAAGCACAATGAAGATAACCACCTCCTCTGGATTAGACCAGAACCACAGAAGGCAGCCACCTTTATCACATAATATTATGAGTTCTTAAAACAACCAGGGGTGACTGAACATGTTCAGCAGCTACAATTAGAAGTGCTCCAGGATTGTGAGCACATCATCAGATCCATAGAGATTCCTGCCCTCCAGGCCAATAACCTGTTTTGGTAGCAATCCATGGAGAAGAGACAATAGCACAATCCTTTTGGTCCTGCCAACCTAGAAGTAGCAATTTCCAAGATACCCAACTACATCCAGTGTGTTAGACATTGTGATGAAAACTGGATAGGGTACGGGTTTTATTTTCCCATCCTCTGGTTGCCAATAGAAAGGTATCAAGTCAGTTATAAGTTGCCTAAGAAGGTAGAAACAGCCACATGGAAAATATTACAACAGGTCCAAGGGTTCAGAACGCAAACGGAAAGTACCTCGCACAGTTACTGCTTGAGTAACTTACATGATCAGAGTCGGTATCCAGACTCTGATTCAGAGTGAGTTGCCTGAGGACACGCAACACCTTGAGTTTGGGGGGATGTTAGGACCACACAATGTACCTTTTTGCCTATACTTTTTGCCACTATTATACTCTTGATCACCCATATTCAGACTCATACTATCACTTTATCTGATCATCCCAAAGGTATACAATGCCCCTTCTCATTACTATACGTTTAATCTATTTTTCATAATATTTTACATCACTCTCGTACTTGACCATTGATTAGAAATGCATAAGTGTTCAAAACTACAGATTAGCATTTGAGGCCTATTGATGAAACACAGAACTGTCCAAGGTTGTTGTTGCTGAAACATAGAGTTGCTACACAGTCTAGAGTAGCAGATGATGAAACACAGAGTTGTTACACAGTCCGGAGTCACAGATGCTGAAACACAGAGATGTTACACAGTCCAGAGTTGCAGATGCTGAAACACAGAGGAAACTGCCAGGACCGACGATGCTGAAACAAAAAGGAAGCCATTACAGTCAGTGGTCAACAAAGAACTAACCGTCGCTCCTACATAAGAATTCTGACACAGTCAAGAGCGCAATTCACGTGTCTAAAACAGCTCGTGAATTGCGATGTTGAAATAGCATCAGCAGCAACGAGAAGAAGTTGTTACACCAGCCGTAACAGCAATACCTCATTCATCTCCTGTAATAGAATTCTATTGCACGAGACTAGGACATCCTATGCTGGTTTAGAAAGTAGATCCGACTAAAGATAGGACTCAGATACACATTGTAATTTTTGATCAATTGTATCGAAGGGGTTCCCTCTTTAAATGAGAGGAAATCATCATTCGATGGATCCAAGTTTTATGTATTGAGAAAGCTTCAGAGAGAGGGACGTATTCCATTTCCAGATTGTAATATGATATTTTGACATATGAATAAAAGACTGCTTTGAGTATCCTTCTCTAGATTTCTCGTTTCAGGGGAATCTTGTGAGAAGGGAGGGCCCACCTTCTTCACAAGATTCACCCATTAGTTTTAGAAGTGTGTTAGTACAATCTTCGTTTATGATTTGATTAAATTTTGTTTGTTGAAACACTACTTTTAATGAATTCCGCTTTGCTGAAACACTATTGAACTATGTCTTAGTTTATTGAATGAAATTCGTAATTCTTTTTTATTAGAAATATTGTGTGATGATTTTATGAGGCTAGCCAAAGATTGGGTTAAGGGTTCCTTCTCAGAAAGGAAGGAATCAGAATATCCTGTTCTCTGTAGATTTCAATTACTTCTGCAAGTGTGCTAGTCAGAGACTGGGTTAAGGGTTCCTGCTCAAAGAGGAAGGGATCAGAACATCATGTTCTCGATAGATTTCAATTACTTCTGCAAGTGTGCTAGCCAGAGACTGGGTTAAGGGTTCCTGCTCAGAGAGGAAGGGATCAGAACATCATGTTCTCTATAGATTTCAATTACTTCTGCAAGTGTGCTAGCCAGAGACTGGGTTAAGGGTTCCTGCTCAGAGAGGAAGGGATCATAACATCCTGTTCTCTATAGATTTCAATTACTTCTGCAAGTGTGCTAGCCAGAGACTTGGTTAAGGGTTCCTGCTCAGAGAGGAAGGGATCAGAACATTCTGTTCTCTATAGACTTCAATTACTTCTGCAAGTGTGCTAGCCAGAAACTGGGTTAAGGGTTCCTGCTCAGAAAGGAAGGAATCAGGAGATCCAGTTCTCTGTAGATCTCAGTTATTTTCACAAGTGTGCTAATCAGGTATAGGGTTTAAGGTTCCTTCTTAGAAAGGAAGGAATTAGATGGCCTTGTTCTCTGCTAGATAAAGTTAACCTTCTCTGCATTATTGTTTTGATGAAAGAGTGTTAATCAGAAATAAAGTACTGAAGTCTTTGTTTGAGAGTAAGGGTCCTATTCTCTGGTTGTAGAATAGTTGTTCTTTCCTGTTACAAGTGTTATTTTAATGTAATCCAGGATTCTTAGATTAATCTTTAAGATCTGCAATAGGTAGGTTTCTTTCTTGTGATTTAAATCAGAACTTCAGTTCATTCAAAGCAAGTGTGATTAGTATAAGTTTCTTTACTACAACTCTAAGTTGCTTTTGGAATTGAGCATATATAGTGCATGGTTATCTTTGAAATAAACAGACTTCCCTGGGTTGACAATTTATGTATCACTTGATTGTTTGAATCAATTAAGAAATTATAGTGACCAACACACTCACTCACTCCACTTTACAGACTTTGGGTCTGGGGGCAGGGAGCTCTAACGCTCCTCTGCAAGGTCAACTTGGGGGAATTCCTGTCCCTTTTAATTCTTTTCCTTATGCTGGAGGCCATATCTCTCCTTCATCCCCTTCGCTCGGTGGTCTGCATCAGCAGTCCGCCGGGCAGCCTACACACACAAGTTTCTTTGGAGTCGGGAGTCAAGGAACACCTGTGCAAACACTATCGGTAGGTTCGTCACCGTTTGTTTGGAACAGGACGTTTGGTAAAAATACTTTCGCATCCACTGCTTTTCCATCTGGGGGCACTCCCATATTTGGACAGTCTACTCCGGTACAGGGTACTATTCTTGCGTCGAGGGAACATATACCAAGACCTTGGAACTCAGGACAAGGATCTGTTCCCTCATCTAGAATTCCGTTCTGGGGTAATTCTTTCCACAGTCAATGGAACCCCAGACAGAGTTCTATGCCTATCCGAGCAGGACCGGCATGGAGTAATCCTTCCCAAAGTCTGTCAAACCCGATGAATGCCCAACATCCTATGTCCTTCATGGGGAATCAGCCAATGATGTCTCCACAGACGCAAAATCCTTACGCTGGTCAGGGCCATGGTTTTTACCAGAATCCGGGCCAGCAGCCAAACTTTTCCTGGCAACCTAGTGCCAGTCAAACTCTAGGGTCCTTTTTTCCAGTCTATCAGCAGCAACCCAAACTACGATTCCTGGCGACGTTACACTTGCCAGATTTGACACAGTTATTAAATTACCCTATTTGTCACGATCCACATCGGCCTCTTATGCCAATGAAGTTGCCTTCTGACATTCCAAAGTTCAAGGCCAAGCCTAACGAAGATCCAGGTGATCACATGACTACTTTCCATCTTTGGTGTTCATCTAACTCACTGAAAGATGAATCCGTCTAGTTGCGATTGTTTCAACGCACTCTTATCAGGAGTGTCGCGAAATGGTACATCGAGCTTGATCGCTCATGATATTCTTCTTTTGGCGAACTGGCTATGGCCTTCCTTAACCATTTCCAGTTACCTGTGAGATACGACGCGGGCACAGAACTGCTTGCCAATTTTGAACAGACGACAGCAGACCATATCTCTGATCATATCCGAGAGTGGGGACACCGAAAGAGTCTAATCAAAGTACCAATTCCACCAGCATTCCTGCTTAAGTGGTTCCTTCAGTCTTTAGTACCGTAATTATCCAAAGACGTCGCAACTTCTGGGGTTTTCTCCAAAGAAGATGCCATCATGAGAGATCAACAGTTTGAGCTCATCTATTCTCAGTCTGGTTTGTTATCCAACATCCTGTCGGATGCTCCATGATCAATACTGGATAAAACTAGACAGAGAGTCGGACCACATGACGATGGTATCGTTGGTTCGGCACAAACCGATCCCGCTGAGCAATTGTCCAAACAATTGCAATAGTTATCTATACAACACTCAGCGGCCAGCCAAAATACTGCTTTGGTTTCTCCTCATACCCAAACGTCGAAAGTACACTCCATGCAGACAACTAACCCAAAGGCCCCCCAGCAGCCTGAAGGGAAGAAAAAACAATGCAAGAAGGGTAAGGGGGATAAAAAACCCACTGATAATGCTGGCGAGGGCACTACGGAAAAACGGAAGGCAAGGTATCCGTGCAACTTGTGTTCGGAAGACCACCCGACTCATCTATGTCCTCGACTTGTGGAGGCCCAAAAGTTTGTCACACAGCAACAGTAAGTCGTGTTGACTAATCCCTTTCAACATGGGAAAAATTTAACTCAAGCCTCCACAAGTGCCGAAGGGGGCAGCCAGGAAACCTGCCCTCCTCCAAATAATTCCTCTTCCGCGAGCGTATATATGGTTAGGGGTGATGCTTTAATAATGACTAGAGCACGTGACTATAGTAAACCAGGTGCCTCTGAGAAGGGCAAAGAAGCTGAACTCCCATCTCTTCCTCTACCGATAGAGAAGACGTTGGGTGAAACAATGACACGCATTCCAAAGGGTGAGTTTAAGAAATCTTCTCACAACCCAAACGCAAGGGCCGCCCAGAATTACTCTGTGGTGGAAGATTTATCACAAACCCCTTGTGCAATGTCCACTTTGGAGGTCCTCCAAAGTTGCCCTGCTCAGAGGAAAGCCTTGTTGACTGCTTTAGGCTCTACTGAGACTTGTAACCTGGGTACCATCATGTTAGATATGACCGACTTGAAACCTCGTCTGCCTTACCACGTAGCATTTTAGATAGTAGTGGCTCAAACCATGAAAATTTTTATGCGTAATATCTTTCGCACGGTGGTCGACGAGGGTGCCTCGACATGCGTTATGTCATTAGCATGCTGGAAATCCATTGGTCAACCCGAGTTGTCTCCATCACCTACTCTCCTCACTGCGTTCAACGGTCGTTCTTTCCGACCACATGGCATCATTCCTTCTTTTCCAGTGCAGTTAGGAGGGAAGACTGTGTGTGTCGAGGTAGAGGTAGTCGATGCTCCCCTCGACTATAATCTCTTGTTAGGTCGTAGTTAGACTTATGCTATGCAAGCGGTGGTTGCTACAGTTTTCCAAGTCTTGTTGTTTCCACACGAGGGTCGAATAGTGACCATTGATCAATTGTCCTTCTCTAGACCATACCCAACTTTGGGGGCATCCACGGTTCCCATGATAGATAATCCTCAAGCTGGTGTCATTAACATAGGAGTTGGTTTGTGCCCATCTTTGATGGGTACTTTCGATACCCACCTCCTCATGGCGATGTCAAGTTTATATCAACTCACCACAAGGCTGATATTTTTCATGTCTCGTCGTTTCACATGACTTACTTTCAGGATCCGTGGATTCTTCCTTCCCCATCATCCATGATGGATGAGACAGGGCACTCCAGCATGTCCATGCCCTTGTCAGCTATTGAAGTAGCGTACTCTTTAATCCAGCAAGCTTCAGCTAATCCTAATCTAATTCCTGCACAAGAGTTGGATCCACTTCCAGAGCCTATTTGGGCTCAGGGTTCTCTTGCTACCATCGATTCATTAGACTTAGTCTTTCCTTCTGACGAAGCAGTAATCGAAGCAATGACTAGTCAATACAAACCTTGGGAAGATCTTCATCACATATCATATTTCCTCCCAAAGTTAAGACAAATCAAAGCAGGAGAATTCACCGTGACTATGACTGGAGATAGGTCTTCTCATACTAATCCCTTAGCTACACACAAGATCTATGCTGAGGGTAATATGGCAACCCTTGCTGAAACGATACCTATCAATATCTCCAGAACCCCTGGCATCATAGACAATGTTTTCGTCAGAGCATACAGCTCCCCCAAGGAGATGCCAGGCATCGACCCACAAAGAGTCTATCATGAGCTACCTTTGTTGTTTTTCAAGCTCGCTTTGAGATCCAAAAGAAACATCCGGCGAGACTGTATTTATGCTTTTCGATCTCGTCCAGATTAACTGAGAAAAGTAACCATCATGGAGTCTTCTTTAAGCCCTTTTCAGACTCCTTAAAGATGAAAAGATTGTCAAGTGACCTTGTTTCTTCACACTCGTTAAATTGGTCCAGAAGAACGTTCCTTAAATGGGTCTCCTTTTAAGCCCTTTTCAGACCCTCTAAAAATGAAAAGATTGCCAAGCGATCTTGTGACCTTTCACGCTCGTTAAACTAAAATTTGAAGTCACGTCTATCCGGCGGTATTTTACCCCTTTTTCAGTCCAGACAGTCAACTGGACGAACAAAGGAACACTCTATTGAATTCCCATTCTTTAGAAGAGTATCCTCAGGTATAATTTTATTCCTTTTTCGGGCCTAAGGGACTAAATTTACGAAAAAGAAACCCCCACAGAGTCCATAGTTAAGCTCTTTTTAGACTCCCTAAAATTGAAAAGATCAGTGAGTGACCTTATTCTTTCACACTCGTTAAAATGGTCCAGAAGAACATTCCTGACGAAGTCCATAGTTAAGATTTTTTCAGACTCCTTAAAAGTGAAAAAATAGCCGAGTGATCTTGTCCTTTTTACACTCATTAAAATGGTTTTGAATTGACGTCTAATCGGTGGTAGTTTATCCCTTTTTCGAATCGACTAGACTATTGTCGAAAAAGGTACCCCAATGGAGTTTCCTTTTATGCTTTTTCAGACTCTCTAAATATGAAAAATCACCGAGCTTACCTTCGTTGGGCTCGTTAAACTTACATCGAAGGACGTTACCATTGTGTGTTCTATCAACTGCGTTTGCATCCTTTACCCATCATCCTAGTAACAGTTTGCCTTTGCGTCTTAACACCTTTGGCCACTGGAGGATTTTTCCCGAGTACCATTTCCCTAGAACATCAGTCTTGTCCTTGTGCCTTGAGCTTGTATGTTTTCTATACTCGTTCCTCCATTGTAACATAATATTCCTTTCTTATTTTTTCAAAAGCATAAAAAAGAACAAAAAAAATCAAATATACCCCAAAAAGAGGATGGGAAAAGTATTTTCTTTATTGGCAGCATCATGAGTCGCCCTTGGATAAAGCACATCTGTTTGTTTGATTCATCAGACTTTGGGATGTAGTATGACCTTAGGAAGCTTTGCTCGCTATATTGAGTTGTGTCCTCCACCGTTTGGTTACTCTTCCGAACATATGGAGAGCTTGTGTTGCCTCCTTCTTCGTAAACTTATGATTAACAGATATGCTGCCTAAGTCTTATCACTTTTTGTGCTATTGTCCAAGGGAAGTTTGTCACTGAGCCTGAGTCAACCCCTCTGCAATATGTCTCTTGTCCGCATACCCAGCCATCCTGAACATCCAATCAAGTCTTTGTTCGAAATCACTGAAGCCTTCAGTCCGATCATCAAGATTATCAAGTCCATACCCGATGAGTCGTCGAAGACCTATGGGTGGTGCAGTCGTACACTCATATTACGCTCCTACCCGAGTTTTAGAATATTTTGAAGTTGTTGCTCGAGCTCTGAAGTACAGCCATCAGGCCGAATCAACTTCTGGGAGATGAATACTTTATATGTATATCTTTCTAATTTCGAGATGTAGCTCCGCTGTGTATTGTTCGCGGCTACTCTTCATAGTTTCTTGACATGGATCTACAGTGTATTTGATTGGTAGCCATGGTTCTATTTTATCCTGAGCATGGGTATGCCCGCCTTGGTGAGACATTTGATATTTTTTGCAGATGGTACCTCCTGATTCCTGATTCCTGGGCTCACTCATTCAGCATATCAGTACAGATTGGTAAATATTGGTAATGTATTTCGGCCATCATATGCTCTTTTGACCTCACACATTAGGGGGCATATGTTATAACCCTAAATTTCACCATACATGCTTACCTAGCATCAGGCCAACTCATATCCCTTCCTTGCCAAAGCCATGTTGAATAAACTCTTAAAAATCCTCTTATAAAAAGTGACATGCGCCCTAAACCACTATTGCACGTGTTGGAACGTTGGCAGGCCTACTACTGCACGTGTTGGAATGTTGGAAGGCCTACTACTGCATGCGTTGGAACACTGGCTAGCCTACTACAGCCTTCGTTTACCTAACAAAGCACAAAAATAGGAAAGTTGCCGATGGGACAAAAAGCTATGGGTCAGTTAACTGAAACTCCCATCCATGCATGGCCGAGAGTTCGTCCAAAACCCTATCTCCTTCTAGCCTATAAAAGAAGGGGTAGGGGTACTATTAGGAGGAGGAAAAAGATAGAAAAGAAACTCTGCCCAATTGTCGAATCCATTTGTCCCAACCCTTTATCCTTTCCTCAAGCTTAAGGAGAATTAAAGCAAAGCAGTTGGAGGACAAAGAAGAGGAGGAGCCCAGGATCAGGATCAAGGAATGGTGGCCGGTCTCTATCATTATTGTAAGTTGATTCATCTTGAGATTAATAAAATAATACTTTTCTCGTCCCAATGCACGAGTTATATATATTTTATTTGATTTATGCTTAATCTCTAACCCTCAAGTAGAAAAATAGCATGCATCCATAGTGTTTTGTCTTGATTGCAGGATTGTCTTTGGAAGGAGCAGTGCAAGCGAGCGGACAAAGCACAACGGAGGATCTACACCAAACATCATTAAAAAGGTTAGTAGGTCTTTTCCAGGCTTGTGTGTGAAAAAGGGGTTTGAGTTTTGGGGTGATAGGTTAAAAGTGATTTCTTTAAGTTCATGATCTGCATACAAGTTCAGGCCTAGCTTGTTAGTCCGTAGGGTATTATTTCCCAACAACACTGACATAGCATCCTTGAGGAAGCAGCTGAAGCTCCCGCCCACAGAGGATTCACAGGCGAAGGAGATAGCAGAGAAAGAAGGGGAGAAATATGAAATGCTCAAGATGCTCATGGAGCAGAATGCACAGCTTAAAGAAATGGAAGTTGAGATGGAGAAATTATTGAAAGAGAAAGAATAGTTGAAGCCAATGGAAGTCATTCCATTGAGCACCATTCCAATTTCAGGAGTGAGAACAACATCAGTGGCAGGAAAGACATTGGTCAAGGTTAAAGAGAGTGTATGGACAGACATCACTAAGTCCATGAATGAGATATGGCCCATGATCCAGATCATGTTTGAGAAGAACGAATTGGTCCAGAGGAGCAACCAGACCATCAAGAAGATTAAATCAGAACTGGGGGAGATGCCAACACAGGCAAACGAGATCATCAAGTTCCTGAACTCCAAGACCAGGGAAGAGCTATAAGAGCTTAAAAGTGAAGACAGAACAGAGACCATCCTTGAGGTCAAAAGAGTTTTGACCAAGAGAGGATTAATGCTTCAGCTGGAAGAAAAGGTTCAAGTCATGGACCTAGGGGTACAAATATTCTTCAGTAAGATTGAGGCTCTCCAGAAGAAAGGTCTTCCTGGTCTGAAGGTAATCAATGATAAATTGATGACACTCCCGGATTACAAGAAGAGATTGGTTGATGTGTCTAAGGATAGTTTGAAGTTTGCAGGGATTCAAGGGAGAATCACTGGCGAGGCATTTCTATATTCCCTTCAGTGGGACATCAGCATCCAACATGAGATTCGATACATTTTCCTCACCAAGCCTACATTCGCCAAGCACACAGAGATGGACGAAGTGTATCGAAGGCTGCTCAAATTCAACGTGCCCAGTCATCTTAGATGGGAGGAACTATGTGATCTGATCGATTAGGCAGATGAGTTGTCCCCAGTCCAGTCATTCATCCAGTTATATGAGGTCGTGCAGAGGCTTCATCAACGGTCTACCCAGAAATCAGCGTACAGTTACACCATGTCATCAAGCAGTTCCTAGATTTAGGAAATTTTTTAAATTAGTTAGGCTAAAAATAGATTTAGCACGTCCTGGTCATTTATGACAGGAACGTTTGTAATTTGAGTTATAAATACTTCATCTTCCAAAGTATTGGAGGTTGTTGATCTTCACACCCTGACACTATCAGACTGTATTATTTTTGAAGAGATCTTCCATTAATAAAAAGGAGGCACTTTTACAGGATTCTTGCGTGTATTCACTGGTGATGTTTTTCTTTCTAAGTTGAATGTTATTCTCACTTTGTTATCACATTGTTTTCTGAATCTAATCTTTAAGAGTAGCGAATGTTGCAGGATTTATCTCGTATACCCTGTTTCTGACTCGAAAGGATTTTAGTGTTTTATCTTCTGGTATTTCAATAAAGAAATTCTTAACTGCTTCTTTGTTGAAATTATCTTTCTCATCTTTTTTGTTGTTCATCATTTAAACTACTAAAATATCCAGTGATTATATTATCTCGCCCTGTGAAAGTCTTCCCTTTGCGTTTCTAGTTTATATTTCTTATTTTATTAAAACACAGACCCCATAGCCCAATGGATGTGTATATTGTCTCAACCAATTCGAAAAAACACTTTGACAACAAAACCAACCTATTTATTTACCTAGCATAATATTTAAAATTGGAAACATAGCTAAATCATATAGAGAGATCTCTCTCTGAAGTTGGAAGGGCTAGATCCCAGCTTCAAAATTGGTTGGATAAAGTTACATTTTGTGGATTTCTTCTGTGTCAACCTCTTGGAAATTTACAGAGTGCTAACATGTGGTTCACCCTCTCTCTAGGGATATTTCCACAGAATTGTGCTATATTATATTGAGGTAAAGAATGCAGTTATTGTTTGTGCTCTTAGCTATTAGATCTCTTTTATTCTCCTCTCTTTCTCTTCCCTCCCTGTGCACCTAGCTGCAGGGTTGATCTTTGCAACCAGCTGAAGATCTTACAATACCATAAGGCTCCACCACTTAACACTCCTCTCTCATAATACAATAATCACTCACATCAACAATGACAACCTATCTTGATACCAACCTAACCCAGGTCCTCTTGACCTCTATTTATACATTACAATAGCTCACTGATAACTTTAGGTCGAAACCTAGGTGTCCAAAACCCTAGGTGTCTAAAACCCTAGGTCAACTTGACCCATATTTTCAGGGCTTCGCCAGCTTGTCTTTCCTTCCTTCTCATGCGGTGCTCCAAAGCATCCAACAGTGGCTCTTTTCGCTTGTTGATTTTTCCATGATCCTTATTCCTTGCTAATATGTCATCCTTGATCTCCTCGTCCAACAACTTTCTTTAGCACACTTCGCTTTGTCTTTTCTGCTCTTTTTCTCACTTCGACCCAGTAACAGTCACTATGTCTTCCATGAAGTTCACATTTTACCTCTTCTTCCTTCATCTTCGCTTCCTTTAATAGCCCAGGGCCAACATGCCCCCAACACTCACCTCTAACTCATCCTGAGGCACTTCAAATCTGGTCTTCTTGTTTTACTTCGACTTTGGGTTACGCAGTGTATCCTTTTCTTTCTTCTCGATGCCTCCTCTCTGTCCTTGTGCACACTGTCTTTTCTGTGTCTGGTACCCAGTTTCAACTGCACCTGGTACCTAGACCCTTTTCTTCATGCTTCTTATGAGAGTTGTGAGGCAGCTAGTTGTCATAGTATAACTTCAGTCGACTCCCATTCACTAATCCTCCCTTCCTTTCTCCATTCAATGTATTTAATTGCACAGCTCCTCCCTCTGTAACATAAGTGATCTCATATGGCCCACGCCAATGCATTCTAAACTTCCCAGGATGTTTTAGGAACTTACTGTCATACACCAGTACCATATCACCTTATTTAAATGCCTTCTTCTTGATGTGTTTGTCATGATAGGCATTTTCTCTTTCCTTCTAAACCTGTTGGTGGAAACCTGCAATAAATATATCCTCTTCGAGTTCAAATAACTGTGAGAGCCTCTCCTGAACAGTTCCAGTATCATCCATACCTGTAAGGGCAGTGATTCTTAAGCTTGGCAACAAGTATTCCATCGGGACAACAGCTTCAAGACCATAAACCAACTTAAAAGGGGTATTCATGGTCAGCTTTTTGAAAGTTGTTCTATATGCCCATAACACTGTTGGTACTCTCAAATCCCAATCATCTATGTTCACACAACAAATCTTGGTTAGTGTTTTTTCCAAAATCCTGTTGAATGCATCAACTGTCCCATTTTCTTGAGGGTGGTACGGTGTGCTCTTTTGATGGTGGACTGTAAATTCTTCAGTCAAGGCTTCAAATGTTTTATTTATGAAATGTGTTCCTTGATCACTCATGAGGATATTTGGGCATCCAAACTTGGTTATGATGTCATCAAATATGAAGCGCACGGTTGTAGTTTCACTACAGTCCTTGACTTCTCTTGCTTCGGCCCATCTAGTCAAGTACTCTGTCGTAGTGATGATGTATCTTGCTCCTGTACGATTTCCTAGTGGATTTATAGTTCCAACAAAGTCAATGGCCCATTTCTAGAATGCTTGTAGGGTCAATTATGGTGCCAATGGAATTTCATCTCTTCTGTATGGTTTCCCAACTCTTTGGCATACATCACAGGTTCTAGAATAGCCTTTAGCATCTCTGTGTAAGGTAGGCCACCAAAGGCCAGCTCTAAGAACCTTTTGCACAGCTGATTTACCTACATAATGTTCTCCTGCGATGCCTTCATGAGCTTCTGCAAGGATCAGCAGTCGTTCTACCTCCATAACACATCTTCGCAATATCTCATCTGAGCCCATTTTGTATATATGTCCAGCTATAAGTGATAAATTTGCAGCGTGCAGTACTAGTTGTTTCTTTTGTGGAATTGTATACTCACTAGGTTCCATTCATGTTGACAGGAATTGGACTATTTCTGCGAAGTGGTCATCAATTTTTCTAATATCTAGTAGATGTGCATCTGGCAGTGTATCTTCCAAATTAGTGGTCTCTTCTCCATGTTCCAACCTCGACAAGTGGTTAGGACCCTTGTTCATTCTTCCTGGTTTTACTATGATCTGGAAATCATACTCTTGAAATAGCAATAGCCATCTGCATATCCTTCCCCCAACACTGGCTTGTTGACTAGGTACTTCAGTGCAGAGTGATCAGTAAACAGTTTAAAGTGTCCTCCCAAAAAATAGTGGTGAAATTTGTGTAATGCGTACACCATGGCTAATCCCTCTCTTTCAGTAGTGGTATAATTAATCTCAGTTGTGGATAGCTTCTTGCTAGAAAAGGATAACGGGTGGTCGATGTCTCATGTTCCTGTTTGTGCTAACATAGCTCCTAATGCAATGGGTGGGGCATCGACATGCACATGAAATTCCTTGGTCCAATCTGGGAAAACCAGAATGGGCCCAGTAACCATTTTCTGTTTCAATGTGTCGAAGCTCTGCTATCATTCTTCAATCCAACTAAATGGACAATCCTTTTTCAACAGCTTCTCCATGGGTGTTGTAATTTGAGCATATCCCTTAATGAACTTCTTGTAGTATCCTGTGTGTCCTAGCGTAGTGCACAGTTGTTTAACTATTGTAGGAGGGGGTAGATCAACTATAATAGAGATCTTGGATGGATCTACCAGCAAGCCCTGCTTGCATACAATATGACCTAATAGCACTCCAAATGGTGAGAAGAAGATGCACTTCTTCATATTCAAATCAATTTGACACTGCCTGCATTTTTCCAACATTAGCCTTAGACATTCAATATGATTTTTCAACAAGCTAAAAACAGTCCAGTCATCAAAATATGCTTCTAGAAATTTATGCAGAAACTCTTTGAACGCTTCGGCCACCACCCTGGAAAAGATGGTTGGGGAATTATTCAATCCAAATGGCATTACTGTATACTGGTATCATCCCAACTCTGTGGAAAATGTGGTCTTGTGGCGATCTTCCTTGGCAATGCAGATCTGATGGTATCCTGAAAATCAGTTTGTAAAAGAATATACCTCCTGGCCTCCCACATTATCTAACACTTCATCTGTGAATGGTGTAGGAAAAGGGTCATGCAGACAAGCATTGTTAAGCTTCCTGAGATCTACGTAGATCCTGATTTCTCCTATTTTCTTGTCTTTCACCACCATAGGGCTTATCCACTCTAATTCTTCCACAAGTTCTATAATCCCTGCTTCCAGCATTCTGTCAAGCTCAATCTTCACTTTTTCCTTATATTTAGGGTTCAATCTGTAAGGTCTCTGTTTGACTAGTCTAGCATCTGGTTTTAAAGGGATCCTCATCTCTCCCATAGGTCCTTTAATACCCTTCATATCAGTGAAATTGGTCAGAAACAAGTCCTGGTACTCATGCAGCAACTATGTAATCTTGTCAATGGTAGCAGCATCCCATTAATCTTCGACATTGGCAAGCTTCAACGTCTCCTCTGTTCCAATATTGACTTTCTTGATCTTGATCGGTTGTCCAATAAATGGTAACTCAACTCCTGGTCCTTCCACATCTCTTTGGCCTTATGTCTCTGCAATGTTCACCTTTATCGGATCATTGTCTTCATCAGCAATGATGTTGTAATAGCTCTACAGTTTCTGGAGGGGCATAGTCCATTCATCCTCTTTTTGTTCCAAAGGGAGGCTAGATGCCTCTTCAAATAATTTTTGTCTCACAATATATAATTCTTGGTCTACTCAGGGATATTCACTTTCAAATAAAAAGGTGGTTACAAAATTCTGAGTCATACTTACCCAGTCTGCAGTGATGAGGCACAGCTCAGCTTGAAGGTACAAGTTGATAGGTGTAGTGTCCAGCATGTTAATGAATTTGTGCACCCACTGTTCTTGAGGGACATCACTCCATGCTTCTTTGCAGCTTCACACATGGTCCTTTGGGTAGCTTCTACCCGTGTACCTTACTTCACAGCATTCTTCTTTTGCCGAGAATCGCATTTTCATCATAGTACAACATTGTACCCAATCTGTAATATTAATTTTGTGTGTCCCCCACCATCTTGCTGGTGTGGCCTTCAAGGCTTCATCCATTACCAATAGCCTTTGTTGTGTCAGTACAATTGCTTCAAAATATGATATGAAGGCTTCTAAAGGGTTCAGACCATCAAATGTGGGTAAGTTACTCATTGTTGTGTCGATCCAGGGAACTTCTCTGGTTAATCTAGCACATCTTCTGGTAGATACTTCATACATCAGATTTTGCCAGTTCTCCAATGCATATTCTGAATCTGATGAACATGCATTGTCACTTTTCCAGCTTAATTTCTCATCAGTTGTAGGATTTATGTAGTCTTGATGTTTAGATGTTATCTTGTATATGTTTTCTAGTGCGTATGTGCATTCTTCTTCTCTGATGGGCTCTGTGTATCGCTGACCTTCATCTGGATCTAAAGGTGCGATGACCCTTAGGTCATCTCCTTCAAAAGTCATACATATTTTCTTTAAGTAAACAACAGTAGATTTATTGAAGGCCCAATCAATTCCTAACAGCACGGGGTAAGGGAAATTTTCATCAACTATTTCAATTACCTCAAAATATGAAAATGTTCTTATTCCATCAATGTCCACAGGGACATGCTCCAATCATCCAAATGGGCTAACAAATTGTTGGTTAGCCATCCTAAGCCTGATAGGGGAATATATCAACTCCGGTTTTCCCATCTGTGCCCAGGTTTGCTTCGTCAAGACATTGACCTCCGACCCTAAGTCGAGGACCACATAGTCTATCGTATATTCTCCTATTTGAGCATTCAGATGTAATTCCTTATTTGTCCTTATCTTCTTACCAATTTGGTGTACTTCTCTATTCAGTAAGGGATCTATATTTCCTTTCTCATATTGTTTGATTAAATTTTGTAATTCTTGTACAGCGCTTTCATCTTGAATCAACTTAATACAAGTGTATAAAAATTACATGATCTTGCTTACCTCTTTTCCTTCTTTTGGTGAAGTAGACTGATCAAATGCTAGAGGAATTCCATATTCTCTCACTTATGGTCTAGTTTTTGATGTAGAGCCTTGGTTTCCTCTGAATTATTTCCTAGATTCCTCAAACATCTGTCTTTCTTTCTTTGCATCAAAAGTTTGGGTCTTCTCTGTAGATTTCTGGATTCCCAACTCTTTTGTAGTCTTCCCTTGTGTCAGTTTGTCTTCTCCTATGGAAGTGCCTCCTCTGGTTATAGCAGTGACTCTAGGGTCTTCTCCATGAGGTTCAGCATAGATCAATTGCACTTGTGGGTTCTGTTGGGGTCCTCATCTTTCTTGAAGCTTAGCTATCAGTACAGGACAATCTTCTATAACATGGTCAAACGAGCTGCAGTAGCTGCAAGTAGTACAAGGGTTCTGACAATGCCTTGCAAGGTGTCCAGGTTGTGTGCAGTTATAACAGATGATCTATCCTCAGCCTCGACCCATTCCTCCTTGTCGTCCTCTTCCTCTAAATCCACCGCGAGGATTGAAGTTTCCTCTTCCAAGAGAGTTGTATTGCATAGCATTTCCTTCTTGTTGTAATTTGCCTTAGATCTTATATATGTCTCTTGAACTTTTGTGCATGAGATCATAATCCCTAAAATCCCTATCATCATGACATATAGACTTATAGAATGTACAGAACAAATTTGTAGGTGTTTGAACATACTTTTGCATGTAGTAACATTCACCAATATGATGTCTATTTCTGCATACCTCGCACTAGGGTAATGTGACTTGCTTCAAAGGGATCGGGGATCTAGAATCCAAGTATTCATTGAATAGAGGGAAATGTTCCTTGTCATGACCTTCGGAGCATAATCTAATAGACCAGATGTCTTCTCTTTTATCTTTTTCCTTGTCTTTCTTCATATCTTCGACCTGTAGAGACAAACTAGTTAGTTGACTCAAGATTTGACTCATACCTGAGATGGATTCTCCCATAGGGGTTGATTCAATCTTCACGGTGATCTCCAATGCCTCATCCTACAAAGAAATGTTATTTTTCATCAGGGGAACTCTGATGTGTGGTAAGAGGGAAGCAATGAAACATTCTTTGTTTTGTTCATCCAGGATCTGAAAAGTTAATCGACATGTCAAGGTTTTCAATCTCTGATCAAATTCCCACAAAGGTTCGGCCACCTTCTACTTGATCTCTTTTATCTTTGTGATACATTGTGACTCTGACTTAGGTTTCTTAAATTTTGCAATTAGTGCATTCTTGATATGATTCAATGGCTTAGGCTATGCAAGTCCTTGGACAAGTTCCATGTACCAACTCAAGGCGCGATCTCTAAGAGTTGTATTGAACTGGGTTCTTTTGACAGCTTCATTTGTGACATTCTTAATGTTCCATACAACTTCACAGAGGAACCAGTGTTGGTCAGGATCTTCATATCCATATCCCCTAAAGATAGGAAGTCTCATCTCATCTACCATAGATATTCCTAGGGTTCTTGACTGAATATGTGGTGGGATACTATGGACAGTGCTCTGGACGCTTTGGTGACTGGAATTACTCTTGTTTCTTAAGAATGAATCAATAAGAAGGATAGCAGTACTTACTTTGATGGTCTGCGCAGTTTCTGAGTTTTCAGGTTCTCCTCGGTGAAGTTCTTCAGCTTGTCCTTCCTCAGTCCTGGCGGGTTTTGAATGTTCTTCATCCGTCAGATCTTCTTCTTCTCCACTCTAGAAACCCTCCTCCCCATAGTTTTGCTTAAATAGGTTTTCAAGGTTGACCTCTTGGAACACTCTACTGCACGTATGTCTAGCTTCTGTGTTGCTATCCCTGTCTGAATTCTTGAACATTAGCGTTTCTAGATCTGACTAGTCTACTATATCTTTAAGATGTTATTTTCATGCAATAGCATCTTGAGTCTCAACTTCAGGAATTGTAGAAATTTTCCTATGGGTCCTTTAAAGAAATATCTTTTAGCTTAGCTATACGACTCTACTATGTCAACAACAAACTATGTGATGTACCCTCCAATGGTACTATTGAACCATTGATCTACTGCTCATTTTATGGTGTTATCATCTTTCTTGACCTTCTTGATCAACTCCAACGTCCAACCCATAGGAAGTCTGGATCGGATCTTGAACTGGGTATCGGCTAATCTAGCTAGCCACTCATATAGCTCTTGATGGATCCCTCCAAAGAATATCTCATGTATATCAGTGAAGATATATCTTTCTAGCCAATCATCGATGCTAATATTAGGGTTCTTATTCTGGGCTTCAGCGAAGTCCTTCTCTTGATCCTCTATCCACTTTTGAATCTCTGTCTTCGATGGAAACCACCTTGACATTCCCTTAAAAGGAATCTGGTCTCGGCAACGGAACCATTTGTTGGCACATGGGTAGACCCAGGGTTCAACGCTCAAGAGCACACCAACAAAGCCCTAACTATTGGCCCTTTCGGCAACACCTACGAAGAAGATGAAGTCTCACCCAAAGCATTTATGAGGGGGTTGCAGGACAGAGATGTATACAACGAAGGGGAATATCAAGAGGATATAACACAGGAACAACATGGCATTCATATATCACTTATCATCTTGATCTACTCCATGCATCTATCAGATCTACCTTAGCAATTCAATAATAGTACATGAATGACAAATACAAAATACTAATCATATACAACACAAAATATACATGGTTCACCCTGTCTCTAGGGATACGTCCATAGAATTGTGCTATATTATATTGAGGTAAAGCATACAGTTCTTATCTATGCTCTTAGCTAGTAGATCTCCTTTATTCTCCTCTCTTTCTCTTACCTCCCTGTGCACCCAGCTGCAAGGTTGATCTTCGCACCCCCACTTAACACTCCTCTCTCATAATACAATAATCACTCACATCAACAATGAAAACCTATCTTGATACCAACCTGAACCAATTCCTATTGACCTCTATTTATACATTACAATATCTCACCGATAGCGTTAGGCCGAAACCTAGGTGTTCAAAACCCTAGATACCAAAACCCTAGGTGTCTAAAACCCTAGGTCAACTTGACCCATATTTTCAGGTCTTCGCCAGCCTGTCTTTCCTTCCTTCTCATGCGATGCTCTAAATAATCCAACGGTGACTCTTTCTTCTTGCTTACTTGTCCATGATCCTTCTTCCTTGTTGATCTGTCATCCTTGATCTCCTCGTCCAACAACTTTCTTTCTCGCACTTCGCTCTGTCCTTTCTTCTCTTTTGCTCACTTCGACCCAGTGACAGTCACTGTGTCTTCCATGAAGTTTTCATTTTACCTCTTCTTCCTTGATCTTTGCTTCCTTTAATAGCCCAAGGCCAGAAATGATCATAGGGTACACGTTGATCCAGATAAGATCCAAGTCATCCATGACTAGCCATCCTTGACCACACTAAACGAGCTTCGAAGCTTCTTTGGACTGTCCAATTTCTATCGATGGTTTTTGTTGGGATTATCCCATATTGCATGGGCTCTCAGCCAAGTGACCAAGGGCGGTGGCAGGGAAAATTTAGCGTGAGGGAAGGAACAACAATGATCATTTGATGATCTGAAGCATCACTTTTGCTCAGCTCTAGTACTCTACTTTCCTTATTTGCAACAATTGTTTGAGATTGAGACCGATGTATATGACTATATTGTAGGCGTAATTCTCACTCAACACGATCATCGGGTGGCATACCCTAGTGATACACTCTCATATACTTTCTATAAGTACCCCACCTATGAAAAGGAAATGTATTCCTTTGTATAAGCATGTCTTCAATGGAAACATTACATTCTAGGAAAGGAGACAATCATCCACACTGATCACAAGCCTCTACAGTTCTTACAAACACAAGGGAAGTTGTAGACCAACCTCCATCAGAAGTGGTCCACCTACCAACAGTATTTCCATCTCAACATCAAGTATAAGACAGGGAGCACAAATTGTGTCGTTAACTTCCTCGGTCAACCTCATGTGGCTGTACTCACCACCATGCTCCATTCATGTGGCCATGAGGCATCTGAGTGGCCCCAACTTTATCAGCAAGATCTGAACTTTGCCACCACCTATCATCTCTTGGGTACAAGCGCAAATGTCATTGATTTTCATATTCAGGATGACCTATTATGACATTTGGTTCATATTTGTGTTCCTGAAAGGAAGCGTGCAAAGTTGATTTGGGAGGCTCACTACAGTCGGATGGTAGGAAATTTTGGCATGGAGAAAACTGTGGCAATTCAACAGAAACATTTTTGTTGGCCAGAACTTTGACAGGACGTCAGCAAGTATATCATATATTTTACTTCATGTGTCATTTCCAAGCTATCCATCAAGAAGAAAGGCTTATATGCCCCTCTTCCTACCCCCGAGAAGCCTTGGGAATCCATCTCAATGGATTACATGTCTAGCCTTTTCTCTGCAATGCAAGGAAATGATTGTGTATTTTCAGTAATTGATCATTTTTCAAAGATGGCCATCCTCACATCCTGCAAGAAGAAAATCACAGTGGAAAATGTTAAAATATTGTGTAACTGCAAAGAATATTCTTATCCCCTTTTGTGGATAAAGATATATATATATATTTATTATTGATCATGTCGGGTATTGTAAATGACCAAATCCCCTATTGCGGATTGGTCAAACCCTAATTGTAATAGGCTAAATAAGAAGTCGGCCCCAGAATATATTAAAGGTGGTTATAACCACCCAGAAGAAGAAGTCAGCCCTGCCAGTGAAGATACACTTCCACACGTGCCAAACTTGTATAAATAAGAGAGGCCAACACCTCATTTAGACACACACTCATCTCACTCATCTAGTGTGCAAGTTTTGAAGGAAGATGTAGTTGTCGGTTGCCGGAAGAAGGAAGAGAGAGAGGTGTGTTGCTTAGTGTGGGATATTCTTTGTTGTTTGGTTCATTATCTTGGCATTGTATTGGCTATATATATTAAGGAAGTTTTGTTGGGTTTTCTTCCCCTAGAAGGTTTCCCAGGATAAATGCTTGTGTACTCTTGTGATTGTGTTTCTCTCAGCGATCTTGTCTATGCTATTGTTATCTAGTAAATTGAAAGTAACCTAATAATAGTTGAAGCCTTAACATGGTATCAGAGCTAAGATGAAGAGAGAATCTTTCACAGGAAAAAGAAAAACGTCATTGTTGTCGTACATGAAAATTAGGGCTTTTATTGAAGAAGGTTTTCAGCCCCAAATCCATCTAGAAAGGTGCGCCCTACCTCAAGGAACATTTTGGCATCTTCAACACACATTTTCAGTGGCTATATCTCCCGGAAAGTGAAACCCTAGTTTTCACAAAATACTAGAAGCACCAGAAGTACCAGAAAACCAAAAGCACCAGTCCAGAAATCCGCAAATCAAGTTTGAAGGGGTAAAATTTGGATTTTCAAAAATCTGACTATACCAGCATACTCGCCTCAGTCCAGCGCATCTTTTGGTGAGTTCAATTTTCAGATCCAAGAAATTTGATTTTTTTATTATTTCTATAGCCCAAAGGGCTAGGGTTTCTACTGCAAGAAAGAATGACTACCATCATGAGGGTAGAATATAGGCTAGAAGGATCTAGAAACTTCAGATCTTGGAAGCATATGTTGCAGATGATCCTAGACGAGAATGATCTCCTAGAACATGTTACTGTTGATACTGAGAGGGGAGTGAATCAGTATCAAGTAAAATTTAAAACCTTTTTCAACTTATACTTAAACCATTCAATTATATCAAATGAGAAATAAACAATAGTATAAGAGTTACACAAATACACCACAGTACACCATGCACAATATATGAGAAATAATCAATAGTTATTATTCAAGGGAAGTAATGACTTCCAAAGGTAGCTACAGATTCCAAATGTAAAGGGAGGGATAAACCTCTAAGAGGAAGATATAATTCTCCAATATCAAGAGAGATTTTAACTCTCCATCCTTCCACCCAAGAATATATGAGAGATAATAAAAATTTACATTAAATCATCACCATCAACCAATCATCACATAGAACCTGATAATGCTTCCTGAGACTTCTTCAATTTCTGCAATTATTCAATTCTTGGAGTAATCTGATCCTATAGATAATATTACTCAATATATTCTCTGAAACTCCTCCAATTTTCACTCCTTGAATCCTCCCCAAAAAGAGGTTATAGAAATAATGGTAGACTTTATTCAATTCTGGTCTATTCAGGAGAGCGAACTTGCACAGAATGCCACGTGCTCAATAATTAACATACGATTCTGAAACTTGCACACACGACACTACAATCCGTACTCTTTCCAATGAAATTTTTCCCACTTAATTTGGATTTTCAATGAATAAGTTATGACTTTTTTACCCGGAACACCTGTTTATTGACTAGCTTCAGGACTGGTCACAAACCCTATCTTCCACAGAGTGTATCTCCATAATTATAGTGAATCAAGAGCTGAAACTTCTACCAGAGGTACCTTGATATGTATTCTCAATACCATAGCGATTTCACCATCTGAATCATTCTAGAAAAATATTTATAGCAAAAATGGTAAGATGACCTGAAAATAGCATACCTTAGAACACATCACCAAAAGACTTCATCCTCCCTTGAAATCCGGCCTTCTTTTCTTCTTATTTCCTCTGAAATTTGACTTGTATAAAATGAATGTATAATTATTTTTATTTATACCATGTATGTCACTTCCTTTTAACATTAGGGCTGACCTGACACTTTCTTATTTTGTAATTATTTTCTTTAATTATTTTCAGGGCCTACATGTACTTCCTTCTTCAATTCACTTTGTCATCTTCAAAACTTTATTTCTCCTCAACCATGAGGATCCACGTGACATGCCACATACCACCGGAAACAACATGATGTATACTATCCATCCATGGGTTTTTTATCTACATGTGCATTTTCCTTCATGTACAAATACCTTCATCAATCTTGCGGTCCAAAACCCATGACTAGGGTTGACATCAATGACAACAACCAATCTTACAACAATCTCCCCCTTTGTCATTGATGGAAACACTCATGCTCCCCCTGTCATCATGATCCCAATTTATCTCCCCCTTTGACATCAATGGCAAAGGGTATGGCTTCTCCCCCTGAGTTTAATGGCAAAAGGTAACTCTCTTCTTTGGGATTGCTCCCCCTGAACATGTGGCATTCAATAATACTTCATCCTTATTTTTGGCCTTTGGTACTTTTTCTTCCTTGGAATCCTTTTATGTGGCTTATATCTTCTCTCTCTTCTTCATGTCTAGGATGTATATGTTTTTCAGTCTTCTTGTTGCAGTTGCAACCAATCTTCCTTAATTATTTTCTCTGATTTTACATTTTTTGGAGTCAAACATAAGAGTGTATCCTTGATCACACATTTTACTAACACTGAGTAGTGTATCCTTGATCACATTCTTTTCTTTTACATTTTTTCTTCCAATTTCTACTACACCTCCAAGTATTTTGGCAGATGAGTCATCTCCAAATGAAACATTGCCACCCTTTCTCTTCAAGCTGATGAATTTGTCTTGATCCCCGGTCATGTGTGAAGAACATCCATTGTCTATGTACCGTTCATCTTCTTCTTTACATTCTTCAGCGGTTAATGTTATTCGACAATCTTCATTGTTTGGAATCTCTATCCTTCTCCATACTGTGGTTGGCATAGAGACATCTTCATTCATATATCTGCAATCTCATGCTTTGTGACCAAGATAATTGCATTTGTAGCATACAATATTTTTGTCCATCAATGGGTAAAATGAATTATAACTTCTGTTGACAAATCCACGATTATTTCCATATCTTTTGTTTACACCATTCATGTTTCTTGAGTATTTTTTCCTTTCATTGATTCTACAATTAGTTGCCTTATGTCCAAAATTGTTGCAAGTATAACAATGACCAAGAAAGAAATTTTGCTACCTGGGAGTAAGTGACCTTCTTTGTGATGTAGTCCATCTGGGTTCATGATCTACTCTTCTGTAGTTTCCTTCATACTGATTGAAGCTTCTTTGATTCTTGAAGGTAGGAGGTCTTGTTGGATATTCATCTCTTTTGTAATCATTCCTTCTTTATGGTATCCTGGTCCACTTCTCATCAACTGTCTGTGTATCTCTTTCTTCAACCTTCTTGTTGGTATTTTCATCTTCTTTGTATGAAGTTTCACCCATGCATCCAATATGTGTATTCTTTTGGAACTTGAGAGTTTATTAAGATCTTCCTCAATGAGACAACTTCTTGTTCAAGTTTCTCACAATCTTCTTCTTTCTTTATCATTTGGACCTTCTTTACTTCTGTTATTTTTCTTGCTTCTTCGAGTAGAGTTTTCAAGGAAATGGTTTCTTCTCTTAGTTTCTGAAAGTCTTCTAATTGTTTCTTTAAGATTACAAATGTCTTTTCATAACTACCCAATTCACTTCTTAGTTTTCTACGCATGTCTTTGAGCTTTCTATTTTCAATCTCAACATGCTTCAATTTTTTAAGATTCTCATCTTCTTGTTGAATCATTTCCACTTCATGATTTTCTTCTTCTTCATTGTCATCTATTTAAATCCTTGGATGAGGACATTCAAATTCAACATGTCCTACTCATTCACAATTAAAGCAAAATAACTGACCTCTATTTTCTTCTTTGAAATATGATATGTTGTAATATTCTTCAACTTCTTCTTCTTCTTCTACTTCTTCCCTTGCATAAAGGTCTTGTATCTTGTCCCAAAGATCTTTTGCTAATGCACATGATCCCACCTTGGATTTCACTGAATCTGTCAATCCATCTAGGATGGTATCTATTGCTAGTTTGTTGTTCCTTTTTGCTTCCTTCTGAGTTGCATTCTTTGGTTTCTTCAAAGCATTGTATCCTGAAGCAACTGAGAGCCAAACATCTACCCCAATATCTTTCAAGTAAGTTTCCATTATATTTTTCTAGTATTCAAAATTGCTTCCATCAAATGGTGGAATCCCATTTGGAATGTTGTCTTCCATTTCTGCATAGGATCTTCCTTCCAGTGGTTAAACTGTACTAAAGGTAACCCGCTCTGATACCAATTGTTGATACTGAGAGGGGGGTGAAACAGTATCAAGTAAAATTTCAAACCTTTTTCAACTTATACTTAAACCATTCAATTATATCAAATGAGAAATGAACAATAGTATAAGAGTTACACAAATACACCACAGTACACCATGCACAATATATGAGAAACAATCAATAGTTATTGTTCAAGGGAAGTAATGACTTCCAAAGGTAGCTACAGCTTCCAAATGTAAAGGGAGGGATAAACCTATAAGAGGAAGATACAATCCTCCAATATCAAGAGAGAGTTGAACTCTCCATCCTTGCCCCTTCCTTCTACCTGTTGTTGGGGAAAAACACCCTACAGACTAGCAAATAGAGTTCAGAATTTGCATGCAGATATGACCAAATAGAAATTACTTTCTACCTTCATCCCTAGATTTAAATCTCCTTTTCTTAGTAAATGCATGGAAAGATCAACCTACCTCGTTATCGATGTTTGATGTCAATCCTCCGTTGTTCTTGATTACTTGTTCACAATGCTCCTTCCAAAGATGACCTGCATTCAAGATGAGACACAACTATGCATGCATACTACTTATATACTAACGGGTTAGAAATCAAACATAAACTAATCAAACCATAAAAAGTTCATGAATTGGGACGGGAAAAGCATTCTCTTTATTACTTAAAATGAGTCAACTTACAAAAGTTGAGACCGGCCACTGCTCCTTGAACCTGATCCTGGGCTCCTCTTCTTATGTCCTTCAACTACTTTGCTTTAAATCTCCTTTGGCATTATGAAAGGCTAAAGGGTTGGGACAATGGAATATGTAAATGGGCAGATTTTCTTTGCTATATTTTTCCTTTTTCCAAATGGTACCCCTACTCCTTCTTTTATAGGCTAGAAGGAGCTAGGTATTTGGATGAACCCTTGGCCATGCATGGCCAGGAGTTTCAGTTAAATCACCCATAGCTTTTTGTTTCATCGGCAACTTTCCTTTTTCACGCTTTTGTCAGTCCACGCGGGTTGTTTTGGGTCAGCCAGCGTGTACACGCGTGCAGTAGTGAGTTAGGGCATGTGGGCCTTTATTCAAGAGGATTTTCAAAGAGTTGTTCAGTAGTGTTTTTGGAAAAGAAAGGATATGAGTTGGCTTGATTCCAGGTAATCATGTGTGGTGCAATTTAGGGTTATAACACCACCCAAGAATATATGAGAGATAATAAAACTTTACATTAAATCATCACCATCAACTAATCATCACATAGAACCTAATAATGCTTCCTGAGACTTCTTCAATTTATGCAATTCTTCAATTCTTGGAGTACTCTGATCCTATAGATAATATTGCTCAATATATTCTCTGAAACTCCTCCAATTTTCACTCCTTGAATCCTCCCCAAAAAGAGGTTATATAAAGAATGGTAGACTTTATTCAATTATGGTCTATTCAGGAGAGTGAACTTGCACAGAATGCCCATGCTCAATAATTAACATATGATTCTGAAACTCTCACACAAGAAACTAAAGTCCGTACTCTTTCCAATTAAATTTTTCCCACTTAATTTGGATTCTCGATGAAGAAGTTATGATTGTTTTACCCGGATCACCTGTTTATTGACTAGCTTCAGGACTGGTCACAAACCCTATCTTCCACAGAGTGTATCTCCATAATTGTAGATAATCAAGAGCTCAACTTTTTACCAGTGGTACCTTGATATGTCTTCTCAATACTATAGTGATTTCACCATCTGAATCGTTCTAGAAAAAAACTTATAGCAAAAATGGTAAGATGACCTGAAAATAACATACCTTAGAACACATCACCAAAAGACTTCATCCTCCCTTGAAATCCGGCCTTCTTTTCTTCTTATTTCCTATGAAATTTGACTTGTATCAAATGAATGTATAATTATGTTTATTAATACCATTTATTTCACTTCCTTTTAACATTAGGGCCAACCTGACACTTTCTTATTTTGTAATTTTTTTCTCTAATTATCTCCAGGGCCTACATGTACTTCCTTCTTCAATTCACTTTGTCATCTTCAAAAATTCATTTCTCCTCAACCATGAGGATCCATGTGATGTGACACATACCATCAGGAACAACATTATGTATACTATCCATCCATGGGTGTTGTATCTGCATGTGCATTTTCCTTCATGTACAAATACCTTCATCAATATTGTGGTCCAAAACCCATGACTAGGGTTGACATCAATGACAAAAACCAATATTCCAGTAATTACAGTGGGTGTACTGAAACCAGATGAAGAAGAGGAAAAGACCAAGCATAAGAAGAATGAAAAGAAAGAAAAGAGAATGGTGTCAGATTCAGTGAAGGATCACTTGATCTCTCATATATCCGAACTACAAACAGCAAGGCAAATGTATGAAGCACTCAACAGGTTATATGAAAGCAAAGACATCATATGGAATCTTACCTTAATAAATCAGCTTCGTAATATGAAGATGGAAAACTCAGAATCTGTCAGATCCTACTTTATGAGATTTTCTCAGATCAGAGATCAACTTGTAGCTATTGGAGATGTCATTAGTGGCAAGGAGCTTGTAACCACAACCCTAAATGGTTTTACAACATTTTGGATTCCCTTTGTACAAGGAATGTGTGCAAGAAGAAAGATACCCAAGTTTGATAATTTATCAGCAGATTGCACACACGAAGAATCTAGACTTGCATACCTACATAAGAGATTAAGTGTTGACGAAGAGGAATCTCTTACAGTTCAAAAGAACAAAAGAAGTTCCTTCAGGAGGAACAATAAAGAAGATAACTCCGTAAGAGTTTCAGATAAGAAGAGAGATGTTTCAAAGATCAGATGCTACAACTGTCAAAAGTTGGGACACTTTCCCTATGATTGTCCTCAAGGAAAAGGGAAAAGAAAGCATCAAGCACATGTGGCAGAGCAAGAGGAATCTCCTCCCTCAAAGAAATMTTTAGTAGAAATTAAGGATTATGTACTTTAAGTTGAAGATAGTTGATCTGAAGAAAGATAGAAAATGGTGGAGTCCGTAGAGCCTCCCCACACAAAAACAAAAGATAAGTATTCATGTTTATTTTTAGTATCTTGTTTACTTTAATACCTTCTCATTACAAGTTAATTTTTTGTGAGAATGTTAATTAACCTCATTTTATTTCAGTGTCTATGCAGACTTATGAAGGAAGTATCAAAGAAGAGGATGAAGAAAGAGATAAAATATTTGTTGCATGTATGATCACTCATGAGAGTGACAAAAAAATAATATTGTAAGTAAGTTTACAAGTCTCGGAAGAAAGAACTTATGTTGTGACTTGCAGAAGTTAGACAGCATGAGAAGGATGTATGATATGATGACAATCAGTAAAGACCAAACAATATCCAGTATTTATATAGGAGCAGGAGGCTCCTAAAGATGCAGAATATAAATATTCAATATGAAGAAATAGATGTATACTCAGATATAGTGGATGAGATGCAGGTAACTACAAGTTTCTCCAGTACCATTCTTATAGATGCAGAGGGATCAGGTTGATCCAGTATGAATACAGAAAGAAAGAATTATTTGAACTCAAGAAGGCACCTAGGATATTACAGAAGAGAACGTCAAGGATGACGATTAGAAACTATCAGTTAGGTACAAGAGGGAGCTATGTCTCTGAGTTCAAAATGGAGGATCACAATTTGATGAAGTTATAAAAGCAGATGGATGGTGCCCAGCAGATGGGTGGCATGGTATTATACCATTGAAATATTTTGGACCACAATAGATTTTTTTTGGATCCCATAGCTAGACCTTCGTAGAGAAGGAAGAGACCTTCATAGAGAAGGAATGAGCAATCCCACAGCTAGACCTTCCTAGAGAAGGAATGAGCAATCCCATAGGTAGACCTTTGTAGAGAAGGAGAAAGAGAAGAGACCTTCGTAGAGAAGGAAGAGACCTTCGTAGAGAAGGGGAATGAGAAATTTTCCAAGGTTGGCCTCTGTCCAAGTGTTGAGTTTTGGATACTCTAGGTACATGCTAGAATACCCTCGTAGAGAGGGGTGTGACCACCCTCATAGAGAGGAATGTGGATGTTTCTCCAAGGGGAAGTGGGTAGATACTCCTCTAGCCAAGGATGGAGTAGCCTGGAACACAAACCTTGACCATGTGGAATGGTTAGTTGGCTCTTGAGGTTTGTGGTGTGATTCTGCATGGATCATGGAAAGGGAGTCTAGTCTTTCCCAGGCTAGCATCTTATCTTATCTAGTTCATGTGGGATGACTAGGAGTGAAGCTATGGTAGTAGTCCTCCCTAGTGGATGGGTGAGATATATGACTACAAGAGAAGGGAGAACATAAAGAGAAAGGCAAAACTCATAGAATATATTCTATGTGAATATAAGACATCTTCTATGTGAATATAAGACATCTTCTATGTGAAGATAATATATCTTCTGTGTGAAGATAAGAAAGAAGTATCTTCTACATGAAGATGAAAGAAAGAAAGAGTATCTTCTGCACGAAGATAAAGAGAACAAAACTTCCGATGATTTATAGATATTCCAGTCAATGATCATGATGTCATATGACCAAGTGGATGCCTCCAGTTATCCAATGAATGATGATTACCCAGTTGATGATGTTGCCCAATTGATGATGTTATCCAATGGATGCTACTACCTACCTAATGTCGACATCTAGTGACCTGTCAAAAGATAAAGAATATCCTTCTTGTTAAGAGGGAGTGTTAAAATATTGTGTGACTGCAAAAAATATTCTTATCCCCTTTTGTGGATAAAGATATATATATTTATTATTGATTAGAGAAATCCCCTTTTGTGGATTGATCATGTCGGGTATTGTAAATGGCCAAATCCCCTTTTGCAGATTGGTCAAACCCTAATTGTAATAGGATAAATAAGAAGTCGGCCCCATAATATATTAAAGGTGGTTATAACCACCCAGAAGAAGAAGTCGGCCCTTCCAGTGAAGAGACACTTTGTTGACGGGCGAAAATGACCGTCTGTCAACTGGGAGAGTGGAACCGGTCCGGGGTTGTCTAAATAACCCAAGCCGTTTGGTATGGACCACCCTGACGAGTTTAACGGCTCCGTTGGCCGCTCTAAGGTCTCGTAAGGAAACCAAAGAGAAAGTGATTTAAGCTAAAT
>ML782377.1:809686-821899 GCA_009831015.1 Picea engelmannii | reverse complement strand
ACTGAGTCGAAATTGAATTGTAATGGTTGCAAAAACGAGACACATGTCCATTAGCACAATGCGACAATGATTTGTCACGATACCGCAAGGGGTGTAGGCAGCTTTTGAGAGTAATCGAGAAAAAAATGGGTTGGCTGCCAACACACTTCCACACGTGCTATAATTGTATAAATAAGAGAGGCCAACACCTCATTTAGACACACACTTAGCTCACTCATCTAGTGCGCAAGTTTTGAAGGAAGCTACAGTTGTCGGTTGTTGGAAGAAGGAAGAGAGAGAGGCATGTTGCTCAGTGTTGGATATGTTGGACAACTAAGAGGGGGGGGTGAATCAGTTGTTACCGTTCTTGTAAAATTATGCTTATTTTAAATTCTTTGAAGAGCACTTAATGACAATCACAATAGTGTAGGGAAGTAAGCAATAGAACATTCAACATCATTGTCACATATGAAATCTACAGAGACAGATATTTCCTGAGGAAACCCATAAAGGGTAAAAACCTCTTCTTCTTTATATGATAAGTAATATTTACATTCTGTACATTATCATACATATGATCTCCAACTCATTGTGAGGCTACAACCTTGTATTGCAAGATGAAACTTGCTGAGAGCACCAACTCTCTAATTTCTCTAGAACCTACTAGAAGGAAGCACCAACTCCCTGGTTTCTTTAGCACCCACTAGAAGGAAGCACCAACTCCCTAATTGTTCTAGCTCCAACTAGATGGAAGCACCAACTTCCAGTCACACAGGCACCAACCTGTATAACAGAGAACAACAGTTCTCCCTTGCACCACCCTGCCACCCTGGTTTCTCTGGCTGCAGCCAGATGGAAGCTACAACTCCCTGTGTTCAGGCACCCACTTGAACCTCTGAGGACAAAATTCCTTCATAGAACCTCCCTTCCACCCTAACATATAAATTTTTCTAGATGTAAATTTATCACAGTGATACAATATTTATCATTGGCTTACCAAGCTTATCATTGTTTTGTTATGTTGCTCTACTCTCCTGTATCAGTGTCTCTTTGTCTGCATCTTCTTGCATTTTCTGATCTTCTGTTTTTCTCTACAAGAGAACCTCAGCCTTCCTTTACTGCCTCATTATCTTACTGCACACCTCCCTTACGCTTTATGTGCCTCTACCTTTTATGCTCTGTGTGCCATGTCCATTCAATGCACCATTCCTCTTCTTCGTGTTTCCGCTACTGCACACTCCTCCTTCTACACTCCTTGATCACTCTGAACAACTGCAACACTCATCTCTTCTTTTTTTTGCATACTTATAGTCTCTAAGAAAATTTTGCATGCTATCTCTCCATGCTTCTGCATGCTCACTCCATGTCGAGTGCTTTGCCTGATCATGATTGCAACTCTTCATATTCTCTGGCAGTTAAAACCATGCGTCCATCATCACTGGGTGTTATACCAAGATTCCTTTGCCTCTCCAGTAGTCGATACTCTTCGTCTTCTCTGTTATAGTCGAGCTCAAACTCTATGTTGTAGTTATAGGCTTCAACTCTCTTCCATCTGTCAATCGCCTCTATGACCAGTCTTCATTCCACTGGCAGATTCCTTGAGACCCTTTAGCTCCTCTGGCACTTATATAGAAGTATCTTTGAGTCCTCTGGCAGAAACCATCAATGGTTTCTAGTAGTTACAGTGCGAACCTTGAAATGGATCCTAGCTATGCTAGCTCCTTCCACTTACATGACCACCGGCGGTGACCACTGGCTACATCGACATTTTGTCATTTCAGCATTCCGCATTTCAGATTTTTTGTGGTAAAGAGTTATCTTGACGCTCCATGTCGCGATCCCCGAAACTCTGAAAAAGGAGCTTAGTTGGACTATCTTTGATCATTTTGGCATTTCGCATTTCGCTATTTCACGATTTTGCATGTCGCAAACTCCTGTTGTGAGTCACTCTGACTCTTCCAACTCATGATCACTGAAACTCAAAAAAGGGAGTTTATCTCTTCGAGCTCTTCTCTACAGCTCTTCGACGATGTGACCACCGACGATGACCAGGCCTTATTCAAAACTGTATTTCACAATTTCGTGTTTTGGCACTTTGGGACTCCTATGATGAAGAGTCTCGGGTCTTGATTCCTCCATCTCCCGGTATCCGAAACTATCCTCTTGCTTTCGGGATTTCGGCGTTTCACATTTCGCGATTTTGGGACTCTTGATGATGAAGAGTCTTGACTCTTCCAACTCCCGGTATCCAAAACTGTCCTCCTTCTTCTCGGATTTCAGTGTTTCACATTTTGCAATTCCGAGACTCCTTATTATGAAGAGTCTTGACTCTTCCAACTCCCAGTATCTAAAACTCCGAAATGGAGTTATTTCCCAGTCTGCGAAACTCTTTTTTTATGTGCCTATTTTAGGATTTTGCCATTTCGCATTTCGCCATTTCAGCACTCTTGTGGTGAAGTGTTTCAACACTTCAACTCCCGGTATGCGGGACTCTAAAATGGAGTTATTTCCCAGTCTGTGAAACTCTTTGTTTATGTGCCTCTTTCAGGATTTCAGGATTCTGGATTTTGCAACTCCGGGACTCCTGTGTTGAAGAGTCTCGACTCTTGACATCTCAATATCCCGGTATCCGAAACTCCGAAATGGAGTCGAATCAACGTATTCCAGCGTTTCGCATTTCGTCATTTCGTCATTCTTTTCGTGAGTTTCTTCCTTGACTCCTCCAATGCTTGGTATCCGAAATGGATTTTACGCTTCTAATCTTTTCATGCACTTATCCCTGTGTTGTTGAACTTCCTTGCCTGCCTTTTTTCCATCAAATAAACAAGCACACTCTTGCACTCTTTGTGCACCTATGCACTAACTCTTCTGAGCTTATGTTGTCCCTGTTTTTCCATCGCTGCAAACTCTGATCTTGCCATCAATGAAAAGAACACATGCCTGTAATCATGCCAACAATCTCCCCCTTTGGCATTGATGGCAACCCTGAACGATTGCGCTAATATGTTTGGACCTCCAACTGTAGCATCTGGTCCGGACCACTCCTTTTTCTCCCCCTTTGACATCAATGTCAAAGAAAACATGCTCCCCCTAAGCTGTTGCAATATTTTTAGGAGATATCAGATATTCAATCAATACAAAACTCCCCCTAACAGTATGGACTCTCTTAGGTGTGAGACGGGATGAAACCCAGCTTCTGTCGGAGATATTCAAATGGTGTCTTGGCTAGGGGTTTAGTAAATATGTCTGCAATTTGTTCTGTGGTTGGAATGTAATGGACCTGAACAACTTGATTGGTGACCTACTCTCTCAGAAAGTGGTATTTTATGGGAATATGCTTGGTCTTGGAGTGGAATACAGGATTCTTAGACACACTGATGGCACTAGTGTTATCACAATGAATTGGGATCGGTGCAGTGTATTTTAACTCCAAGTCTGCAAGTGTTTGAATCATCCATAATACCTGAGTGCAATAGGTAGCAACATCAATCTACTCTACCTCTGTAGTTGATAAAGAAATGGAACCTTGCTTTTTACTAAGCCATGCTACTAATGAGTCACCCAGGAAGAATGATCCTCCACTAGTGTTTTCTCTCTCATCAACACAGTTTGCCCAATCTACATCTAAATAGGCAATTAACTAAAAATTATGATTTCTGGGATACCACAGACCATAATTCATTGTTACTTTCAAATACCTGAATATCCTTTTGACAGCTTGCAAATGACTTTGTTTAGGTGCAGACTAATATCTTCCTACCATTCCAACAGCATGCATTATGTCTGGGCGAGATGTTGTGATGTACAGCAGGTTACCTATCATTGACCTATATGAACTTTGATCAACATGAGGTGAGTCATCATCCTTGCTTAATTTGCATCCAATAACCATAGGTGTACCCATAGGTTTAGAATCTTCCATTTGAAACCTTTTCAACATTTCTCTTAGATGTTTTTCTTGAGAAATGAACATCCCTTTAGACCTCTAAGTAATTTGCAAGCCAAGAAAAAATGACAGTTCACCTATCATATACATTTCAAACTCGGACTCCATGGCAGAAGCAAACCATTATACCAATGGGTCCTTATTACATCCGAAGATGATGTCATCTACAAAGACCAACACAATGAGCAAATCATTACCCTATGTTTTGATATATAGATTGTTGTCTATTGTTCCTCTCTTGAACCTTTTGTCTTTGAGATACGTATCCAGTCTGTGATACCAGGCACGAGGGGCTTGTTTTAACCCATATAAAGCTTTCTTCAGCTTGCATACTAAGTCAGGGTTATCAAACAGTTCAAAACCCTCTGGTTGTTCCATATAGACTTCTTCATTTAAATATCCATTTAGAAAAGATGACTTGACATCCATTTGATGGACTTTAAACCTTTTATGAAAAGCATAGGCAAGAAATATTCTGATAGCTTCTAATCTTGCTACGGGCGCAAAAGTTTCATCAAAATCCAGTCCTTCTATTTGAGCATAGCCTTTACAGACCAATCTTTCTTTGTTCCTGACAACTTGTCCTTGCTCATTCAACTTATTATTAAAGATCCATTTGGAACCAATGATAATTTTACCTTCAGGTCTATGAACCATCTCCCACGTATTGATTTTCTCAATCTGATCAAGTTCATCATTCATTGCTTTAACCCAATGGTCATCTTTGTTAGCTTCATTAAAATTCTTGGGTTCCAGCATAGATATGAAAGCTATATGTGATTGCTCCGTATTTTTTATTATCTTTCTCCTGGTTTGTCCACATTTGTCTTTTTCACCAATTATCTGACTTGCAGGATGATTCTTTTGAGTGATTATGGAGGAGGAATTTGAATTTGGTTGTTGATTTGGGTCTGTCTGAGTATCTGTGTCATCATCTGATTCAGAGTCTTTGTTTTTTTATTCTTGGACCTATTCATCTTCAACTTTAGTTATGTCCTCTGTAGAAGACTCATTATTGTACACCTCTCTTGCTAGGATTCCTTCATCAACTTTTACGTCAATACAGTCAACCATTTTATGCAGCCTCTTATTATAGAATGTGTATCCTTTACTGTTTGTATCATATCCTAAGAAGATACCTTCATCAACCCTGTCATCATATTTGTAAAGGTTCTCATCATTATTATTTATGTAACATTTACTCCCAAAGACTTTGAAGTGTTTGATTGAAGAAGGTCTCCCATACCACAGTTCATAAAGTGTCTTGCAGCTTTGTGGTCTGAGGTGGGCTTTGTTAAGAACATGGACTATTGTGTGTATTGCTTCTACCCAGTAGGTTTGACCAATGTTCTTTTCATTCATCATTGACCAGGCCATTTGTTGCACTGTTCTTTTTTGCCTCTCAACTACTCCATTTTGTTGTGGAGTTCTTGGGATTGTGTATTCTGTCTTGATCCCATGCTTATCACAAAATTCCTTGAAATTACTTGACATAAATTCTCCTCCTCTGTCTGATCTTACTGACTTTAACCTCTTGTCTGTTTGATTCTCCGTTAAAGCCTTAAATATTTTAAACTTTTCAAATGCTTCAGCTTTTTCTTTGAGAAAGGAAACCCAAGTAATTCTGGAGTAATCATCAATAATCAGGATGAAGTAGTTTTCTCTCTGTGTGCCTTCCTATCTTGATGGTCCACATAAATCCATTTGAACTAGTTGGAGTGGTTTTTCTGTTGAAGTAAAGCTCTTGGACTTAAATGGTGTCCTGGTTAGCTTTCCTACTTGGCAGGGTTTACACATAGAATCTTGGGGTTTGGATATTCTCGGAAGATCTTTTACTGCCTCAAGATTTTTGAGCTTGATTAAGAGGTCAAAGTTTAGATGTCCAAGTCTCCTATGCCATAACCGGCTTTCATCATGTTTGCTTAGATGACACTCTTCTCTATATTATTTCAGCACATATACATTATTTCTTGTCCTTATGCCTTTGGCCACCACTTGTCTTGAGTTTGCAGACTTTATCTTGTAGTCCTTGGATGTGAACACCACTTCGCATCCTCTATCATACATTTGACTTACACTGAGAAGATTATGTTTCAGCCCATCTACAAGAATAACATATTGGGTTTTTCCTTTTCCATTACTTAAACTCACCATCCCTTTACCCTTTATTTTACCTGGAGCATCATTTCCAAAGGTTATGTTTCCTGATTTGCTTTCACTTAGAGATAGAAACTTACCTTTGTCTCTCATCATATGTTTGGAGCATCCACTGTCTATATACCAAGGTTTCGTTTTTCTTTGAGCTGACAATACTAATCCACACTTGTCACTTTCTTTCTTCTTCCAAACCTTGACATTTTTAGCAGGGGAATTCAAATCTGGTTCATAGTTCCTTAAGCGACAGTCAACAGATTTATGTCCATAGTTATGATAGATGTAACACTCTGGTTTGTTGAATAAAGGATCATAACGATTGTTATGCTTAACCTGTGTCCTTTTCCCATCCATCAAGTGATTTGCAGTGTATGGTGGTTTGTTACTTGGTTGTCTCATTCTTTGTTGTGGCAGATATCTATACCTTGAATGTCTTGATTGCTCATAATTTAATTTTAAAGAACAGTTTACAGCTTTATGACCAAAGTTAGAACAGAAGAAACAATATCCATAGAAAAAACGTTGGTACCTGGAAAATGGTTGTCTTCTTTGAATAGGTCGATTTCTTCCATGCTCATGATTTCCTTGAGCAGGGAGTGCATTATTTCTTTGTTCTACAAATTCAGTCCTAGCACCTTTTTCTTTACTCCTCCTAGGCAGCTGATTGTCTTCCTTTGTTTCTGCAGGTTTGTTGTTGTCATTGGTTGTATATTTGACAAATTTGATGGATTCTTTGTTTCTTGGCTGGCCACTACTTGATCCCTCTTCATAACCTAAACCAGTTTTCACCTTTAGATTCCTTTGTTGATTCAGAATGGTGGTTAATCTTTCTAAGGCTTTGATACTTGACAGATTCTAATGATACAAGGCTTGAAACTTCTCCAACTCTTTCCTAGTTTTCACTACTTCTTCTTCCAAAGATTTACATATTTCCTTCCTTTCTGATAACTGTTGTTTCATAATGTCCTCGATTTTCTTTTCCTCTTCTAATTCTACTTTTAGCAGGGCAAAGCCTTCATCAGGTTGTTTATTGTCTTTCATGAATTGTATCAGCAATTGTTTTTACTTTCTATTCTTAATTTTGAGTCTGTCAATCTCTTCCAATGCACTGATCAGTTCTCCTTCCATATCAACCACAACTTCTACTTCATTAGCCTCACTTCCTATGATTTTATTATAATAATACTCTTTGGCCATAAGTATGGAGTCATTTAGTTTATCTTCAATAGAGGAGTCATTGTCTTCATCATCTGAAGGATCATCATCATTGTTTACACAAAGACTTTTCTTTTTAAAATTAATCTCTTTAAAGAAATTTATGTGTTTGGGCTTCTCCTCATCATCACATGTCTGATCCTTTCCTTTATGAGGACATTTATTTGCAAAATGATCTATATTACCATAGTTGAAACATTTGAAAGACGGTTTACCTTTGTATTTTCCTGATCCCTTCTTCAGTATCTTCACAAATTTTACTTCAATTTCATCAGGCTCAGAAATATCATTCTTGTCTACTTTAAATGATGCTTCTCTGGAGGTGGGTTTATATTTAACTATTCTCATTTCATATGCAGTCAATGTTCTTAGAAGTTGATCAAACTCCAAGGTTTTTAGATCACTAAGTTCTTCTATAGCAGAAACCTTCGGGTTGAACCTATCTGGTAGAGATCTCAAAATTTTATGAACTAAAGAAGGTTCCTCAATTTTTTCACCAAGTGTTTTCATTGCATTTACCAGTTCTTCAACTCTCATAAAGTATTTTCCAATAGTTTCATATTCCTTCATCTTTAGTTGTTCAAACTATACTCTGTATATTTGAAGCTTGGCGTCCTTTACCTTTTCATTACCTTCATAACTTCTAATGAGTTTGTCCCACATTTCTTTGGCAATTCCTAGGTGCATAACTTTTACGAATTCTGCTTCTGCAAGCCGACTCAAGATAGAATTCATAGCCTTAGCGTTGAAGCTAAATTCTAGCTTGTCATCCTTATTAGCTAGTACAACTGGCTTTACATAACCAGTATCTACCACATCCCAGACATCTGCACCTAAAGCAATTATGTAAGTTCTCATTCTAACTTTCCAGAAGGCAAAGTTTGTTCCATTGAAAAGAGGGGCCTTATTGGTTGAATTTCCTTCATGGCTTGACATGTTTAAGCTCTAGGATCTACCCTTAGATAAAAGGGGTCAGCTCTTATACCAATTGTTGGACAACTGAGAGGGGGGGTGAATCATTTGTTACCATGCTTAAACAATTATGCTTATTTTAAATTCTTTGAAGAGCACTTAATGACAATCACAATAATGTAGGGAAGTAAGCAATAGAACATTCAGCATCATTGTCACATATGAAATCTACAGAGACAGATATTTCTTGAGGAAACCCATAAATGGTAAAAACCTCTTCTTCTTTATATGATAAGTAATCTTTACATTATGTACATTATCATACATATGAGCTCCAACTCATTGTGAGGCTACAACCTCTGTATTGCAAGCTGCAACTTGCTGAGAGCACCAACTCTTTGTTTTCTCTAGCACCTACTAGAAGGGAGAACCAACTCCTTGGTTTCTTTAGCACCCACTACAAGGAATCACCAACTCCCTAATTGTTCCAACTCCAACTGGATGGAAGCACCAACTTCCAGTCACACAGGCACCAACCTGTATAACAGAGAACAACAGTTCTCCCTTGCACCACCCTGCCACCCTAGTTTCTCTGGCTACAGCCAAATGGAAGCTACAACTCCATGTGTTCAGGCACCCACTTGAACCTCTGAGGAAAATAGTCTTCCCTAGCACCTCCCTTCCACCCTAACATATAAATTTTTCTATATGTAAATTTATCATAGTGATACAATATTTATCATTGGCTTACCAGGCTTATCACTGTTCTACTATGTTGCTCTTCTCTCTTGTATCAATGTCTCTCTGTCTGTATCTTCTTGCATTTTTTGATCTTCTGTTTTTCTCCACAAGAGCACCTCAGCCTTCCTTTACTGCCTCACTGTCTTGCTGCACACCTCCCTTGCGCTTTTTGTGCCTCTGCCTTTTATGCTCTATGTTCCATGTCCATTCAGTGCACCATTCCTCTTCTCCATTTTTTCATTGCTGCACACTCCTCCTTATACACTCCTTGATCACTCTGAACAACCGCAACACTCATCTCTTCTTTGTTCTGCATACTTATAGTCTCTGTGCACCTTGTGCATGCTATCTCGCCATGCTTCTGCATGCTCACTCCATGTCGAGTGCTCTGCCTGATCATCATGTCAACTCTTCAGCTTCTCTAGCAGTTAAACCCATGTGTCCATCATCATTGGGTGTTATGCCAAGATTCCTTCACCTCTCTAGAAGTTAGACTCTTCGTCTTCTCTGTTACAGTCGATCTCAACCTCTATGTTGCAGTTACAGGCTTCAACTCTCTTCCATCTATCAATCGCCTCTATGATCAGTCTTCATTCCACTGGCAGATTCCTTGAGACCCTTCAACTCCTCTGGCACTTATATAGAAGTATCTTCGAGTCCTTTGGTAGAAACCATCAGTGGTTTCTATCAATTACAGTGCGAACCATGAAATTGAGCCTATCTATGCTAGCTCCTTCCACTTACATGACCACCAGCGGTGACCACTGGCTACATCGACATTTCTGTATTTCGGCATTCGGCATTTCAGATTTTCTGTGGTAAAGAGTTATCTTGACGCTCCATGTCGTGATCCCTAAAACTTTGAAAAAGGAGCTTAGTTGGACTATCTTTGATCATTTCGTCATTTCGCATTTCGCTATTTCGTGATTTTGCATGTCGTGAACTCCTGTTGCGAGTCACTCTGACTCTTCCAACTCTCGATCCCCGAAACTCCAAAAAGGGAGTTTATCTCTTCGAGCTCTTCTCTAAATCTCTTCGACGATGTGACCACCAGCGGTGATGATCTGAAAATGGAATGTACTTGTTTAAGGGTGCAAGGTATCCATTTTCCATAATTTCAAAAGTGAGTTATACACTCCAATGTGACCTCTGATAATGTGAAATTTTATTATTTCTTATACAGAGATAGACTGTAGGGGAATTCACCGGACATGTCACCTCTAAAGAGAGGATGAGTTCCAGAGGCTACCTGGCCCTTTACAGGCTCTGCCTAAAGAAATAACAAAGTAAACACTTAGAAGTCTTTGACATACCCTTGCTTCATGGCTTAAAAATGTGCAACTTGTTTATGTGTAAGTTTCTTGTCTCTTCTTGTCAATGCTCATATGAGGAGAAAGGTTCTTTTAAGTGATTAAAATGGTGTCATAAACCAATGTACAACAATATAAAATGCATCAATAACACATCAAATCACAACAATACCAAAATGATAAAGCAGTTCACCCCCTTTGGGCTACATCTGCTGGACCAAACCTTCCACACTAGGCTTGTCCTCTTGTATTCAAATGCTACAAATGCTAATAAAAGAATATGAGTGTCTCAAAAGACAAATATGACTGTAAATATAGAATCAGAAGATAGGAATTAGCTGAACATGCTCTTTCCCAAACACTAAACAGTGAAATTGTACCTTATACAGTACTTTCCCCAAATGGCCCTGGTGGCCCCTTAATCTTGCATGGAGAATTTTATGGTGGAGATGACCTCAAATGGTTCTAAAACCTCTTCCATCAGATTCAGAAGGTCGAAAATAGCATACCTAGGCTTTTGAATCACCAAAAATGGATGCACATAGCCTCCAAACAGCTCCAGCACTGAAATGGCCCTGGTGGCCCTGAAAGATTCCCTGAAGCAAAATCACCTACAAATGTCCTCCAATGGCTCTGAAACCTGCTCCATTGGCTCCAGAAGGTCGAAGAGACCCAAAATCCATCAAAAAAATGTGAAGAAAATTTTTCCCTAGCCAAAGATATCGCAATAACTGATTCCTCCTTCTTTTTCCCAACAAAACTCCACCAAAAATGGCATAGCTGGAGTTAGTTTAGCTAAAAATAGAAAAAGAATCAAAGTTGGCGGACTCCACCCCAAAAAATGCGCCATTTACACCACATTTCCCGCGCGATATACTTCCGTGGCAAAGAATGGTTTAAACCATCGGTTATAAAACTTAAAACACATATTATATGTGTTATACACCCCGCGCTCCAAACCTGCGGTCATATATGATACCCATAAAACCGCGTGATATACATATACCACCGTGTGCACACATAAACCGTGCATATATAATATTGTAATGGAACCCCCACGCACGCCTATGGATTAAACAATGGTCATATGAATGTGTAATGGTGTGGAACCGTGGGTTGAACCCACACTCCGCGCTTTTCGATACGGTTTAAGGTCATATGCCCAATGCATAAAACCACACTCTGCATGCCTTTTAAATTTATAGAGGTCACATGTGGTGTATAAAACCTCGGGCAGGGGCTCAGCCCTGGCCCGACCCCCCGTCGATTCAACAACAGTCAAACTTATAAGTATTTTATACTGTTTACATATCAAGTCCCAACACATGGCGGAGCGGTAACGGAAGTATTGTTAAAACTCTGACGGCGGGGGAGGTCGCCGGTTCAAATCCGGTCGACCCTCAAATATTTTTTAAACCAAGGCTAAATAGACAAATACTGGGGTGCCACGTGGCAGCCCTCCATTGGGCCACGTGGCACCTTTTCATTCGCCTGAAGAATGACACGTGTCGCCACCCGTTTGGTCCACATTCACCCAATCAGCAATTGCCACGTATTCACCGTACAATCCAGTCACATGCTGAGTCAGCCTGCTGTTGGTCACTATAATTGCTTAATTAATTTCAAACAACCAAGTGAAACATAAATTATCAACCCAGGGAAGTCTTTTGTTTCAAAGATAGCTGCGCACTATATATGCTCAATTCCAAAAGCACTTAATGTTGTAGTAAGGAAATCATTCTATCTATACTTGCTGAAGTGAACTGAAGCTCTGAATTGAATCACAGGAAAGAAATCTCCCTATTACAACTCCTTCAATTTAAGAATCCTGGATTACACTTTAAAGTATCATTGCAATGGGAAAGAACAATTATCTTGTAATCAGAGAACAGGACCCTTACTCTCAAACAGAGACTCAGTACTAACACTCTTTTATGAAAGCACTAATGCAGAAAA
>ML782377.1:782249-797903 GCA_009831015.1 Picea engelmannii | reverse complement strand
ATAGCTGTTGATGTTGTTTCAGCATCGCAATTCACGTTCTGTTCAGCCACGTGAATTGCGCTCCTAACTATGTCGGCTTTGACTGCTAGCTGTCAGGACTCGTGTTTCAGCATCGTGGCGGCCTCCTCTGTGTCTCAGTATCTATATCCCCGAACTATGTATTTGCTCCGTGTTCGGCTTATGCGTCCTCAGGTTGTGTAGCAGCTCCGTGTTTCAGCATCTGCATCTTCGGACTGTGTAGCAGCTTCTGTGTTTTAGCAGCGAATTTAGATAGTTCTGTGTTTTAGCATCGGCCTTGAATACGATTTTGCAAATATGAACACTTATGCGCTTCTAATCAATGGTTAGGTCAAAAAGTAATGTAAAGTATTATGCAAAACAGATTAAGCATATAATAATGAGAAAGGTCATTGTATACCTTGGAATGATCAGAGATGTAGTGATATTATGAGTCTAAACACTAGTGATGAAGGGTATAATAATGACAAAAAGTATGGGCAAAAAGGTGCAATATGTGGTCCTAACACCTGCCACGTCAGCCTGCCACGCAGGATGCTGACGTCATCATGTGCCACGTGTCACCCTCTAAGTGGTGACACGTGTCACTTCCCAATTGGTCGAAACGTACCCCAAAAATGCCAAAAATGCATGACACGTGTCACGCCCAGAGGCTGCCACATGTCCCGTACGGTCTTGCCATGTCACTGTACGGCCGCCACGTCAGTTGTACGGGCTGCCATGTCAGCTGTACGGCCTGCCCAGTCAGCATCAAAATTTTGCCTGTTTGGCTCGGCGAACAGACCTCGATAACTTCTCCATACGGACTCCGTTTGCNAAAATAAATATACCGCCGGAATCAGGAGAACGAGACGGACGCAATGGCACCATTTTCGTCACATTCCGAGCACTTTGAAAATTGAGCAAATTTTAGACCCCTGGTCCAGATTCTGATCACGCCTTCCCACTGAAAGGATTTTGGACCCACAAAAGCTTATAATCATCGATCTGAGCTTCAATACTCTTCTTCTTTCAAGTTATATCATATGATTCTACTTGAAAATACTTTTCGACAATCCTCCTGGGTACCTTGACATGCCTTGCACTGCAACTTGCTATGTCCCTCAACCACTGCTCTCTGGCTGCTACTGACCCACTGTTCTCTCTGCATTTGGAATACTACCAGCCTTCCCACTGAGAATCAAGTCCCTCATGTGAACTTCTTTGGCATCAACAATCCACTCTCCAATGGCTGCAAATTTTCCTGCGACATCTTGTCACAAGCCAACAAAAACATCAATCTTGAAAATGAATTATACAAGACTGAAAAATAATGATAGCAAAGTATTTTTGCTCTTTAAGCAACTGTCGCATCATGTGCTTCATCAAAACACATAGTTTTTGCCTCCATCACAATGTACTCAAACTTGACTTACAAGTCATTCAACACGATCGACTAAACACCAGTCGAAACCATGAACGATCGAGACTCAAGTGAAACATGTTTCAACCTTCCCAAATGACAAGTCGAAAACCATGATAAACACTCATGTGACAATCATGACTCATCCATGATGATAATCATCAATATGCACTTTGAAAATCAAATGCATATGCCAAGTTCTTCAACTCTCTCTCATGTATAAACATACATGCTTAAACCCAAAGCATGTGGGTACTAAGAGCTGAAAATGAAAAAATGTATATGGCTGTAACACCATGGACAGCATACCCCTCTTTGACATGTTCTTGAATGAGGAGGTATAACACAAGTATGCTTTCACAAATAAAAGCATTCACATGCAAATTTGCCTCTACCAAAATATGACAACTGCTGCCACTTCTCAAGCTTCAACAAAAGTGAAAAGCTAAGGCTGAAATGCATCTACTGCAGAAAAATGAGAGCCTTACTTACACAAGAAATCAATCCATTTCTTACCAAGCCAACTCAATGGCGAATCCTTCTGCTGAAAGTCTTCTTCTTGTGATTCATCTTGTCTCACCTCAATAATGGAATCTCCTCTTCCATTCTTGTCAATCTTTTCACCCAACTGCTTCTTGTGCCTTGGATGAGAGGTTGGATGCAATGTCCAACATTGGTCAATGATATGACCTCTCCTCTGACAATGGCTGCAAATCTTTTGCATTTTCTCTTCATGTTGCCTTTGCTTGGAAAGTTTCCTGAAAATGGACTTTCTCTTCCAACATTTTGAAACATGATGGTTATTGAAACCACAAAATGTGCATGGTCTTTTTCTGTTGTTACATGCAGATTTATTATGCTTAACATAATCAAAAGCAACTGAATTAAAGGTAGATTTATACCTTGAACATTCACCTTTGTTTCTGCTTTGAGGAGGTGAATCGGAAGAGTCACAAGCTCTCTTTTGAAGACCCTCAAATCTTCTCTTGTCCTCATGGCTGTCATAACCTTTTTGCTTCACACAATTGCATTTTTTTTTAACACAAGTCTTGCATGCTGAAGAGTTTGAACTTTCCTCAAAAGTCCTTGAACTTTCACCTTGAAAGCCTTCTTGAGGAGGTGAACTTGAAACAAAAATTGTGCTTGAAACTTTTTCATTAGTTTCCTCATTCTTGGAATTTGTTTCTTGAATTCTTTCATAACCAAGACCCAAATACTTAGGTCTCTCTTCAACCACAATAGGCTCAACAATGCCTTGTGCATTCTTGCCTAACCCTTTACCTTCATAGCCCATTTTTAACATTAATTTGGACCCTATTCCTTTAGTGTGGTTTTCAAAAACACCAAAGCAATCTTATTGCGAGGAATTTGAAGACAAACTAACATTACATACCTCATGTGCATGCATGTACTGTGTAAGGGTTTCTTTTGCTTCTTGGAGTTGTTTTTCCATCTCCTGCAACTTTTCAAGAAGTTGTTCTTTTTCCTCCTTCATGGCCATCATCTGCTCTTGAAGGACAATGCTCTCTTCCCTGTCTTTCCACAACTCTTGTACCATATCTTTCATGGTTAGCAAAGCATTAAACATTTCTTTGTCAAAGAGTTTAGAATTGGCAGATGTAGGAGAACTATTCAAGTTCAAAACTTCCTCCATATTTGCAAGAAATCAAACTTTAACACCAAAACTTGCACAATACCAACAGCTACAACTCAAGCTAACATTGGCAAATACATGAGCAAAATACACTGTGCTCTGATACCATTTGATCTAAAAATGGAATGTACTTGTTTAAGGGTGCAAGGTATCCATTTTCCATAATTTCAAAAGTGAGTTATACACTCCAATGTGACCTCTGATAATGTGAAACTTTATTATTTCTTATACAGAGATAGACTGTAGGGGCATTCATCGGACATGTCACCTCTAAAGAGAGGATGAGTTCCAGAGGCTACCTGGCCCTTTACAGGCTCTGCCTAAAGAAATAACGAAGTAAACACTTAGAAGTCTTTGACATACCCTTGCTTCATGGCTTAAAAATGTGCAACTTGTTTATGTGTAAGTTTCTTGTCTCTTCTTGTCAATGATCATATGAGGAGAAAGGTTCTTTTAAGTGATTAAAATGGTGTCATAAACCAATGTACAACAATATAAAATGCAGCAATAACACATCAAATCACAACAATACCAAAATGATAAAGCAGTTCACCCCCTTTGGGCTACATCTGCTGGACCAAACCTTCCACACTAGGATTGTCCTCTTGTATTCAAATGCTACAAATGCTAATACAAGAATATGAGTGTCTCAAAAAACAAATCTGACTGTAAATACAGAATCAGAATATAGGAATTAGCTGAACATGCTCTTTCCCAAACACTAAACAGTGAAATTGTACCTTATACAGTACTTTCCCCAAATGGCCCTGGTGGCCCCTTAATCTTGCATGGAGAATTTCATAGTGGAGATGACCTCAAATGGTTCTGAAACCTCTTCCATCAGATTCAGAAGGTCGAAAATAGCAGACCTAGGCTTTTGAATCACCAAAAATGGATGCACATAGCCTCTAAACAGCTCCAGCACTGAAATGGCCCTGGTGGCCCTGAAAGCTTCCCTGAAGCAAAATCACCTGCAAATGTCCTCCAATGGCTCTAAAACCTGATCCATTGGCTCCATAAGGTCAAAGAGACCCAAAATCCATCAAAAAAATGTGAAGAAAGGTTTTCCCTAGCCAAAGATATCGCAATAACTGATTCCTCCTTCTTTTTCCCATTAAAACTCCACCAAAAATGGCATAGCTGGAGTTAGTTTAGCTAAAAATAGCAAAAGAATCAAAGTTGGCGGACTCCGCCCCAAAAAATGCACCATTTACACCACATTTCCCGCACGATATACTTCCATGGCAAAGAATGGTTTAAACCATCGGTTATAAAACTTAAAACACATATTATATGTGTTATACACCCCGCGCTCCAAACCTGCGGTCATATATGATACCCATAAAACCGCGTGATATACATATACCACCGCGTGCACACATAAACCATGCATATATAATATTGTAATAGAACCCCCGCGCGCGCCTATGGATTAAACAATGGTCATATGAATGTGTAATGGTGTGGAACCGTGGGTTGAACCCACACTCCGCGCTTTTCGATATGGGTTAAGGTCATATGCCCAATGCATAAAACCACACTCCGCGCGCCTTTTAAATTTATAGAGGTCACATGTGGTGCATAAAACCTCGGGTCGGGGCTCAGCCCTAGCCCGACCCCCCGTCGATTCAACAATAGTCAAACTTCTAAGTATTTTATACCGTTTACATATCAAGTCCCAACACATGGCGGAGCGGTAACGGAAGTATTGTTAAAAATATGACGGCGGGGGAGGTTGCCGGTTCAAATCCGTTCAACCCTCAAATATTTTTGAAACCAAGGCTAAATAGACAAATATCGGGGTGCCATGTGGCAGCCCTCCATTGGGCCAAGTGGCACCTTTTCATTCGCCTGAAGAATGACACGTGTCGCCACCCGTCTGGTCCACATTCACCCAATCAGCAATTGCCACGTATTCACCGTACGATCCAGTCACACGCTGAGTCATCCTACCACGTCAGCCTACCACGCAGGATGCTGACGTCATCATGTGCCACGTGTCACCCTCTCAGTGGTGACACGTGTCACTTCCCAATTGGTCGAAACGTACCCCGAAAATGCCAAAAATGCATGACACGTGTCATGCCCAGAGGCTGCCACGTGCCCCGTACGATCCTGCCACATCACTATACAGCCACCATGTCAGCTGTACGGCCTGCCACGTCAGCTGTACGGCCTGCCCAGTCAGCATCAAAATTTTGTCTGTTTGGCTCGGCGAACAGACCTCGATAACTTCACCATACAGACTCCGTTTGCGAAAATAAATATACCACCGGAATCAGAAGAACGAGACGGATGCAATGGCACCGTTTTCGTCGCATTCCGAGCACTTTGAAAATTGAGCAAATTTTAGACCCCTGGTCCAGATTCTGATCAGGTGACCAGGCCTTATTCAAAACTGTATTTCGCAATTTCATGTTTCGTCACTTCGGGACTCCTATGATGAAGAGTCTCAGGTCTTGATTCCTCCATCTCTCGGTATCCAAAATTGTCCTCCTGCTTTCGGGATTTCAGCGTTTCGCATTTAGCGATTCTGGTACTCCTGATGATGAAGAGTCTTGACTCTTCCAGCTCCCGGTATCTGAAACTGTCCTCCTTCTTCTAGGATTTAGGCGTTTCTCATTTCGCAATTCCAGGACTCTTGATGATGAAGAGTCTTGACTCTTCCAATTCCCGATATCTGAAACTCTGAAATGGAGTTATTTTCCGGTTTGCGAAACTCTTTGTTTATGTGCCTATTTCGAGATTTTGGCGTTTCGCATTTCGTCGTTTCAGCATTTAGACACTCCTGTGGTGAAGTGTTTCGACACTTCAATTCCCGGTATCTGGGACTCTGAAATGGATTTATTTCCCGGTCTGTGAAACTCTTTGTTTATGTTCCTCTTTCGGGATTTCGGGATTCTGGATTTCGCAATTCTGGGACTCCTGTGTTGAAGGGTCTCGACTCTTGACTTCTCAATCTCCCAGTATCTGAAACTCTGAAATGGAGTTGGATCAACGTATTCCAACATTTCGCATTTCATCGTTTTGGCATTCTTGTCGTGAGTTGTTTCCTTGACTCCTCCAATGCCTGGTATCAGAAACTCCGAAATGGATTTTACGCTTCTGATCTTTCCATGCAATTATCCCTGCGTTGTTGAAATTCCTTGCCTGCCTATTTTCCATCAAATAAACAAGCACACACTTGCACTCTTCGTGCACCTCTGCACTAACTCTTATGAGCTTACGTTGTCCCTGTTTTTCCATCGCTGTAAACTTTGATCTTGCCATCAATGAAAATCACACATGCCTGTAATCATGCCAACAATCTCCCCCTTTGGCATTGATGGCAACCATGAAAAACTGCACTAATTTGTTTGGACCTCCAACTGTAGCATCCGGTCCAGGCCACTCCTTTTTCTCCCCCTTTGACATCAATGTCAAAGAAAACATGCTCCCCCTAAGTTGTTGCAGTATTTTTAGGAGGTATCAGATATTCAATCATAATAAAACTCCCCCTAATAGTATGGACTCTCTTAGGTGTGAGACAGGATGACACCCAGCTTTTGTCGGAGATATTCAAATGGTGTCTTGGCTAGGGGTTTAGTAAAGATGTTTGCAATTTGTTCTGTGGTTGGAATGTAATGGACCTAAACACCCTGATTGGTGACCTGCTCTCTCAGAAAGTGGTATTTTATGGGAATATGTTTGGTCTTGGAGTGGAATACAGGATTCTTAGACACACTGATGGCACTAGTGTTATCACAATGAATTGGGATCGTTGCAACGTATTTTACCTCCAAGTTTGCAAGTGTCTGAATCATCCATAATACCTGAGTGCAACAGGTAGCAGCAGCAATGTACTATGCCTTTGTAGTTGATAAAGAAATGGAACCTTGCTTTTTACTAAGCCATGCTACTAATGAGTCACCCAGGAAGAATTCTCCTCCACTGGTGCTTTTCCTCTCATCAACATAGTTTTCCCAATCTACATCTGAATAGGAAATTAACTAAAAATTCTGATTTCTGGGATACCACGGACCATAAGTCATTGTTTCTTTCAAATACCTGAATATCCTTTTGACAACTTGCAAATGAATCTGTTTAGGTGCAGACTGATATCTTCATACCATTCCAATAGCATGCATTATGTCTAGGAGAGATGTTTTGATGTACAGTAGGCTACCTATCATTGACCTATATGAACTTTGATCAACATCAGGTGAGTCATCATCCCTGCTTAATTTGCATCCAGTAACCATAGGTGTACCCACGGGTTTAGAATATTCCATTTGAAACCTTTTCAACATTTCTCTTAGATATTTTTCTTGAGAAATGAGCATCCCTTCAGACCTCTGAGTAATTTGCAGGCCAAGAAAAAATGATAGTTGACCTATCATAGACATTTCAAACTCAGACTCCATGGCAAAAGCAAACCATTGTACCAATGGATCCTTATTACATCTGAAGATGATGTCATCTACATAGACCAACACAATGAGAAAATCATTACCCTTTGTTTTGATATATAGATTGTTGTCTATTGTTCCTCTCTTGAACCCTTTGTCTTTGAGATACATATCCAGTCTGTGATACCAGGCATGAGGGGCTTGTTTTAACCCGTATAAAGCTTTCTTCAACTTGCATACTAAGTCAGGGTTATAAGACAGTTTGAAACCCTATGGTTGTTCCATATAGACTTCTTCATTTACATGTACATTTAGAAAAGATGACTTGACATCCATTTGATAGACTTTAAACCTTTTATGACAAGCACAAGAAAGAAATATTCTCATAGCTTCTAATCTTGCTACGGGCGCAAAAGTTTCATCAAAATCCAGTCCTTCTATTTGAGCATAGCCTTTACAGACCAATATTTCTTTGTTCCTGACAAATCGTCCCTGCTCATTCAACTTATTCTTAAAGATCCATTTGGAACCAATGATATTTTTACCTTCAGGTCTATGAACCATCTCCCACGTATTGTTTTTCTCAATCTGATCAAGTTCATCATTCATTTCTTTAACCCAATGGTCATATTTTCTAGCTTCATTAAAATTCTTGGCTTCTATCATAGATATGAAAGCTATATGTGATTGCTCNGTATTTTTTATTATCTTTCTCCTGGTTTGTACACCTTTGTCTTTTTCACCAATTATCTGACTTGCAGGATGATTCTTTTGAGTGATTCTGGAGGAGGAATTTGAAGTTGCCTGCTGATTTGGGTCTATCTGAGTATCTGTGTCATCATCTGATTCAAAGTCTTCATTTTCTAATTCTTGGACATGTTCATATTCACCTTTAGCTATGTCCTCTGTAGAAGACTCATTATTGTACACCTCTCTTGTTGGGATTCCTTCATCAACTTTTGCGTCAATACAGTCAACCATTTTATGTAGCCTCTTATTATAGCATCTATATCCTTTATTGTTTGTAGCATATTCTAAGAAGATACCTTCATCATCCATGTCATCATATTTTCCAAGGTTCTCATCATTATTCTTTATGTAACATTTACTCCCAAAGACTTTGAAGTGTTTGATTGAAGCAGGTCTCCCATACCACAGTTCATAAGGTGTCTTGTCACTTTGTGGTCTGAGGTGGGCTTTGTTAAGAACATGCATTGTTGTGTGTATTTCTTCTACCCAGTAGGTTTGACCAATGTTCTTTTCATTCATCATTGACCTGGCCATTTGTTGCATTGTTCTGTTTTTCCTCTCAACTACTCCATTTTGTTGTGGAGTTCTTGGGATTGTGTATTCTCTCTTGATCCCATGCTTATCACAGAATTCCTTGAAATCACTTGACATAAATTCTCCACCTTTGTCTGATCTTATTGTCTTTAACCTCTTGCATGTTTGATTCTCAGTTAACGCCTTAAATATTTTAAACTTCTCAAATGCTTCATCTTTTTCTTTGAGAAAGGAAACCCAAGTAAGTCTACAGTAATCATCAATAATTAGCATGAAGTAGTTTTCTCTCCCTGTGCCTTCCTATCTTGATGGTCCACATAAATCCATATGAACTAGTTGGAGTGGTTTCTCTGTTGAAGTAAAGCTCTTGGAATTAAATGGTGTCCTGGTTAGCTCTCCTACTTGGCAGTGTTTACACATAGAATCTTGGGGTTTTGATATTCTCGGAAGATCTTTTACTGCCTCAAGACTTTTGAGCTTGATAAAGTGGTCAAAGGTTAGATGTCCAAGTCTCCTATTCCATAACTATATTTCATCATGTTTACTTAGATGACACTCTTCTCTATATTCTTTCAGCACATATATGTTATTTATGTCCTTATGCCTTTGGCCACCACTTGTCTTGAGTTTGCAGACTTTATCTTGCAGTCCTTGGATGTGAACGCCACTTTGCATCCTCTATCACACATTTGACTTACACTGAGCAGATTTTTCTTCGGCCCATCTACAAGTAGAACATCTTGGGCTTTTCCTTTTCCATTAATTAAGCTCACCATCCCTTTACCCTTTATTTTACCTGGAGAATCATTTCCAAAGGTTACATTTCCTAATTTTATTTCACTTAGAGATAGAAACTTACCTTTGTCTCCCGTCATATGTTTGGAGCATCCACTATCTATATACCAAGGTTTCGTTTGTCTTTGAGCTGACAATACTAATCCACACTTGTCACTTTCTTTCTTCTTCCAAACCTTGACATTTTCAGAAGGGGAATTCAAATCTGGTTCATAGTTCCTTAAGCGACAGTCAACAAATTTATGTCCATAGTTATGACAGATGTAACACTCTAGTTCGTTGAATAAAGGATCATAACGATTGTTATGCTTAACCTATGTCATTTTCCCATCCATCAAGTGATTTGCAGTCTATGGTGGTTTGTTACTTGGCTGTCTCATTCTTTGTTGTGGCAGATATCTATACCTTGAATGTCTTGATTGCTCATAATTTAATTTTAAAGAACAGTTTACAGCTTTATGACCAAAGTTAGAATAGAAGAAACAATATCCATAGAAAAAACGTTGGTACCTGGAAAATGGTTGTCTTCTTTGAATAGGTCGATTTCTTCCATGTTGATGATTTCCTTGAGCAGGGAGTGCATTATTTCTTTGTTCTACAGATTCAGTCCTGGCACCTTTTTATTTACTCCTCCTGGGCAGCTGATTGTCTTCCTTTGTTTCTGCAAGTTTGTTTTTTTCATTGGTTGTAGATTTGACAAATTTGATGGATTCTTTGTTTCTTGGTTGACCACTACTTGATCCCTCTTCATAACCCAAACCAGTTTTCAGATTTGGATTCCTTTGTTGATTCAGAATGGTGGTTAATCCTTCTGAGGCTTTGATACTTGATAGATTCTGATGATACAATGCTTGAAACTTCTCCAACTCTTTCCTAGTTTTCACTACTTATTCCATAGCTTTACATCTTGCCTACCTTTCTAATAAATGTTGTTTTAGAATGCCCTTGATTCTATTTGCCTCTTATAATTCTACTTTTAGTAGGGAAAAGTCTTCATCAGGTTGTTTACTATCTTTCATGAACTGTATCAGCAATTGCTTTTGCTTTCTGTTCTTAATTCTGAGTATGTCAATCTCTTCTAGTGCACTGATCAGTTCTCCTTCCATATCAACCACAGCTTCTTCTTCATTAGCCTCACTTCCTGTTCTTTTATTATCATAATCCTCTTTGTCCATAAGTATGAATTCATTTAGTTTATCTTCAATAGAGGAGTCATTGTCTTCATCATCTGAAGGATCATCATCATTGTTTACACAAAGACTTTTCTTTTTAAAATTAATCTCTTTAAAGAAATTTATGTGTTTGTGATTCTCCTCATAATCACATGTATGATCCTTTCCTTTGTCAGGACTTTTATTTGCAAAATGACCTATCTTACCACAGTTGAAACATTTGAAAGGAAGTTTACCTTTGTATTTGTTTGATCCCTTCTTTAGTCTCTTCACAAATTTTTCTTCAATTTCATCAGGCTCAGAATCCTTGTTCTTGTCTGCTTTAAATGATGCTTCTCTATAGGTGGGTTTATCTTTAACTATTCTCATTTCATATGCAGTCAATGTTCCTAGAATTTGATCAAACTCCAAGGTTTTTAGATCATTAATTTCTTCTATAGCAGAAACCTTCGGGTTGAACCTATCTGGTAGAGATCTCAAAATTTTCAGAACTAAAGAAGGTTCCTCAATTTTTTCACCCAGTTCTTTCATTGCATTTACCAGTTCTTCAACTCTCTAAAAAAAAATTCCAACAGTTTCATCTTCTTTCATCTTCAGTTGTTCAAACTGTACTCTGTATATTTGAAGCTTGGCGTCTTTTACCTTCTCATTACCTTCATAACTGCTAATGAGTTTGTCCCACATTTCTTTGGCAGTTCCTAGGTGCATAACTTTTACGAATTCTGCTTCTCCAATCCCACTCAAGATAGAATTCATAGCCTTAGCATTGAAGCTAAATTCTAGCTTGTCATCCTTATTAGCTAGTACAACTGGCTTTACATAACCAGTATCTACCACATCCCAAACATCTGCACCTAAAGAAATTATGTAAGTTCTCATTCTAACTTTACAGAAGGCAAACTTTGTTCCATTGAACAGAGGGGCCTTATTGGTTGAATTTCCTTCATGGCTTGACATGTTTAAGCTCTAGGATCTACCCTTAGATAAAAGGGTTCGACTCTGATACCAATTGTTGGACAACTGAGAGGGGGGGTGAATCATTTGTTACCGTGCTTAAACAATTATGCTTATTTTAAATTCTTTGAAGAGCACTTAATAACAATCACAATAATGAAGGGAAGTAAGCAATAGAACATTCAGCATCATTGTCACGTATGAAATCTACAGAGACAGATATCTCCTGAGGAAACCCATAAAGGTTAAAAAACTCTTATTATTTATATGATAAGTAATATTTACATTTTCTACATTATCATACATATGAGCTCCAACTCATTGTGAGGCTACAACCTCTGTATTGCAAGCTACAACTTGTTGAGAGCAGAAACTCTATGTTTTCTCTAGCACCTACTAAAAGGAAGCACCAACTCCCTGGTTTCTCTAGCACCCACTAGAAGGAAGCACCAACTCCCTAATTTTTCCAGCTCCAACTGGATGGAAGCACCAACTTCCAGTCACACAGGCACCAACTTTTATAACAGAGAACAACAGTTCTCCCTTGCACCACCCTTCCACCCTGGTTTCTCTGGCTGCAGCCAGATGGAAGCTACAACTCCCTGTGTTCAGGCACCCACTTGATCCTCTTAGGAAAAAAGTCCTCCCTAGCACCTCCCTTCAACCCTAACATATAAATTTTTCTATATGTAAATTTATCACAGTGAGACAATATTTGTCATTGGCTTACTAGGCTTATCATTGTTCTACTATGTTGCTCTACTCTCATGTATCAGTGTCTCTCTGTCTACATATTCTTGCATTTTTTAATCTTTTTTTTTTCTCTACAAGAGCACCTCAACCTTCCTTTACTGCCTCACTGTCTTGCTTCACACCTCCCTTGCATTTTTTGTGCCTCTACCTTTTATGCTCTGTGTGCCATGTCCATTCAATGCACCATTCCTCCTCTTCGTGTTTCCGTTGCTTCACACTCCTCCTTCTACACTCCTTGATCACTCTGAACAACCGCAACACTCATCTCTTCTTTGTTCTGCATAATTATAGTCTGTGTGAACCTTGTGCATGCTATCTCGCCATGCTTCTGCATGCTCACTCCATGTCGAGTGCTCTGCCTGATCATCATTGCAACTCTTCAGCTTCTCTGGCAGTTAAACCGATGCGTCCATCATCACTGGGTGTTATGCCAATATTCCTTCACCTCTCCAGCAGTTGAGACTCTTTGTCTTCTCTGTTATAGTCAAGCTCAACCTCTCTGTTGCAGTTATAGGCTTCAACTCTCTTCCATATGTTAATCGCCTCTATGACCAGTCTTCATTCCACTGGCAGATTCCCTTAGACCCTTCAGCTCCTCTGGAACTTATATAGAAGTATCTTCGAGTCCTCTTCGAGTCCTCCGGTAGAAACCATCAGTGGTTTCTAGCAGTTACAGTGCGAACCTTGAAATGGAACCTAGCTATGCTAGCTCCTTCCACTTATGTGACCACCAGCGGTGACCACTAGCTACATCGACATTTCGACATTTCGGCATTCAACATTTCAGCTTTTCTATGGTAAAGAGTTATCTTGATGATCCATGTCGTGATCCCCAAAACTATGAAAAAGGAGCTTAGTTGGACTATCTTTGATCATTTCGGAATTTTTCATTTCACTATTTCGTGATTTCGCATGTCGCGAACTCCTATTGCGATTCACTTTGACTCTTCCAACTCCCAATCCCCGAAACTCCGAAAAGGAAGCTTATCTCTTCAAGCTCTTCTCTACAGCTCTTTGATGATGTGACCATCAGTGGTGACTCGGCCTTATTCAAAACTGTATTTCACAATTTCGCATTTCTTCACTTCGGGACTCCTATGATGAAGAGTCTCATGTCTTGATTCCTCCATCTCCCGATATCCGTAACTTTCCTCCTGCTTTCGGGATTTTGGCGTTTCACATTTTGCAATTTCGGGACTTCTGATGATGAAGACTCTTGACTCTTCCAACTCCCGATATCCAAAATTTTCCTCCTTCTTCCGGGATTTTAGCGTTTCTCATTTCGCAATTCCGGGACTCCTGATGATGAAGAGTCTTGACTCTTCCAACTCCCGGTATCCGAAACTCCAAAATGGAGTTATTTCCTGATCTGCGAAACTCTTTGTTTATGTGCCTATTTGGGGATTTCGGCGTTTCTCATTTCATTGTTTCGGAATTTCGGCACTCCTGTGGTGAAGTGTTTCGACACTTCAACTCCTGGTATCTGGGACTCCGAAATGGAGTTATTTCCCGATCTGCGAAACTCTTTGTTTATGTGCCTCTTTTGAGATTTCAGGATTTCGGATTTCAGAACTCCGGGACTCATGTGTTGAAGAGTCGCGACTCTTGACTTCTCAATCTCTCAGTATCCGAAACTCCAGAATGGATTCGGATCAACGTATTCCGGCGTTTTTCATTTCGTCGTTTCGGAATTCTTGTCATGAGTTTCTTCCTTGGCTCCTCCGATGCCCGGTATCTGAAACTCCAAAATGGAGTTTATGCTTCTGATCTTTCCATGCAATTATCCCTACGTTGTTGAACTTCCTTGTGTGTCTGTTTGCCATCAAATAAACAAGCACACTCTTTCACTCTTCGTGCACCTCTACACTATCTCTTCTGAGCTTACGTTGTCCCTATTTTTCCATTGTTGCAAACTCTGATCTTTCCATCAATGACAATCACACCTTCCTGTAAACATGCCAACAGGATATTCTCTATTGTCTGGTTCATTATCTTGGCATTGTATTGGCTATCTATATTAAGGAAGTTTTGTTGGGTTTTCTTCCCCTTGAGGGTTTCCCAGGATAAATGCTTGTGTACTCTTGTGATTGTGTTTCTCTCAGTGATCTTTTCTATGCTATTGTTATCTAGTAAATTGAAAGTAAACTAATAATAGCTTAAACTTTAACAGAAGATACTGCTAAGCTCTTCTTTGAATGAATGTGGGTCCATTTTTGGATACCACAAACCATCATATCTGAATGGGACAACAAGTTCCTCATCACATTTTGTTCGAGTCTCTGGTCGTTCAACACCAAGCTCACTAAATCAATTATTTTCCAACCCCAAACCGACGGCCAAATAGATGTCGTCAATCAGATGATTATGTGCATCTTGTGCATGTACAACTCTAAGCATCTGCATACATAGGATGAGATTCTTCCCTATGTTCATCACAGTTACAACAGGGCTCTCCATAGCTCCACTGGCCATATCCCATTTCAGGTGGAGTTGTGATTCCAAACCTTGGGTCCCATTGATGTTGGACTACCTCTTGCAAACACACAGACATAATCTTCTCATGTTCATTCTAAGACTAACAAAGCCACCAGATACATTGAGTGGATTCAACACATCCGCCAACAGGTCCATGAGATTTTGTAGAAAGCCAATGCTAAGTACAAGTAGCACCATAATCAACACAGGGTACCGCACCAGTTTCAGGCGGGAGATAAGGTTTGGTTACATTTTCAGAAAGAGCACCTTATAGGTCCCCATCGGAAGATCTCCCCACTTTTCTATGGGCCTTACACTATCAACAAGGCCATGGGCAGAAATGATTTTGAACTCAACACTCCACCCTTCCTTGGCTTGCAGCCAGTTTTTATCACTGAAATTTCGTCCGCACAGGGCGACAAGAACTCCGCATCAGCACAGAAAAATAGTCATTCATGGCACAAGCATTAATTCCACAGCACAGCAAAAGGGTCAAAACTATACAAAATGGCCAAAAAATTACAAGGCGCTTTGCACCCACTAGGCGTGCGCGCGCGTGCGCACAACATCTTCGTATCCGGTGCGCATATGCGCGGTTGTGGGGTGAAAAACCCGTGCGCCTGCCAAACGGCGCATTTATGAAGCTGGTCGGCCTCCCAACCACTAATGGATCAGCTCCCAAGTCGATTTGACACCAAATCCGAGCTCAATCTGCGTGGGGAGGCTGGTCAAAGACCTAATTGTGCCCTAAAGAGCCCC
>ML782377.1:745258-767471 GCA_009831015.1 Picea engelmannii | reverse complement strand
GGGAAGGGACCCAAGTCCTCTTTCTCCATTGTGTATCTTTGGATTTCATCTATCAGACCAGCTTATACATTGGTGATATTGGTCCATTGTCATTTGTTTTTTATTTTTATTTTTATGCTCATAGTTTCATTTAGTTTTTGTTTCATTCTTGTTAATAGCTTAGTTGTTTTCTTTCTAACCTTTTACCATACAGCTGTCATGACTAGCAGAGGCCAACTAGGCATGTAAGCACTCACTTTTTGCTCACACAGCGACGAAAAGAGTGCAAACACCAGTGTTTAATGTGGACCTCCTTCGACCATATTTTCCACCATTATTGGACACCTCAGAGATTGCATAACAAATGACACCAATAGATCTCAACCCTGACTAAATGGAAGAGGCATCCAATGATCGGATAGTGGACACATAGGTCAAGGGCACTCCCCAGCAAAGGATCCAGCTTTATCAGGTTGTCAAGGTAGGGCAGATCCTACACCAAGGAAAGTAGTTCACCCAGAGCCAAATTCAGCAGACGTTTCCTCACATGATGGGAGAACTCAATTCAATGGGGACCATTGTTTCCTAATGGGGGAGGATTGATCTAGGTGTATATTGGTGGCCACCCACCTATTCTAGCTGACTCCTCTTGACAGTTTTTAGTTCAACATGTTCTTATGTACTTCTTTGTAATTGTGGGTTCTACACTTTCGAGGTTGTCTGAATCCCTACACATCTTCCAGAAGGAGACTGGTGACCACCCACCTAATCCAACTGGATTATTTTGGATGTTTTCATGTTAGCACATCTTGTTGTACTCCCAGGACCATTTTGGGTCCCTAAACAGTTTGTTTTTTGGATTTTCATAGTCAAACTATAGACAGAGTCAAATTTTGATGGATTTGTGTTTATTTATCAAAAATACCTTTCTAACGGGCTATCACGCACCTAAAATGGAGTTCGTATGCAAAAGTTACGGCCCTAGGAAGTTGAGGTACTAACTTACCCATTGGGGCCCACATAACTTTTGGCATTTCATCTCCTAGGGTTAGGTTTTTGGATGTCTAGGGTTTTGGCATTCATGAGTAATGTTAAAATTTCCCTTGGAGCCTCATTGTAATGATTTTGCTCAGACAGATGTGTGTAGAAGCCACATCTCTTCTCAGATATAGCTACCACCATTCGAGCAAGTTGTTTCAATTCTGCATTTTTACAGTTTCAGCCCATTTCATTTATTCAATAGAAGATATTGTTCATTGGATATTTTTGTTGTTCTATGTATCTTTGTGTTTATTATATTCATTTTTTTAATCAATTCATTCCACTCCTAAATCCGGATCAAGGTCCCTTTCAGCCATCATATCCTATTTTTGTGCATTTGGTTTTAACTTTTTTTTAGGAGTGTGCTCATTAATTATTAGTTGGCCATAGGATTTTGTGTTGTGTCGTGAGTTTTGACTATTATGGTTGGTGGAGCCCCTGACTCCCTCAGTTAGCACTACCCATCCCATGGTCTCTTCTTAGTCCATGGGTACGAATCCTTTTGTATTTACGAGTGGTGTGTTGAATCATAGTCCTTATTCAATGCATTGGGCCTCTAATCCTTTCTCTTTGGGTATGCCAGACATGACTTTTCATTTGTCATCCTTTGTTTCATCATCTTATGTGAATCCTAGTTTTGGGTATGGGGGCATGATGCCTCCTTATTTTCCTTTTTTTTTTGGTGGGGGTCATATCCCTTAACCATCTCCTATGGTAGGAGGTTGGAATCCTACTTCCTCTAGACCTAATCCTAGCTTCACTTTTTCAGGATCAATTTCTCAAATGGGTGGTCCTTTTACTTCTTACATCCTGTCCATCTATCCTTCTTCCGTTATGATGGTTCCTACGAACACTTTTCTCATGGTGAACCTCCCTCTATCCTCTGGTGTTTCATTCGAGGGGAGTCATTTTTATGGTATGGGAAACCCCCTACATAGATTTCCTTTGTTTGGGGGAAACATATATCCTTACATGAGTAATCCTTGTCATGTCGCTTTCTCTTTGCAAGTGGATTCCTCGATGATGATGCCCTTATAACCTTTTTTGAATCAATTGGGAGGAGGATACTATCCTACTGGGTAGGTCCATGGTGTATACTATACCCTTCCTTGGCCTTCAATATCTCAAAACCAGTCTTTCTCGGGACCATGGTCTTTGATGTCGCAATCAACCTTTGCAAGTCATGTTGGAAGCACAAGTCTAGTCACTGCGAGTCATATTGGCGTTAAGTCACCAACCTCTGCAAGTCATGTTGGAGACCTAAAACCAACCTATGATATTCATGCTAAATACCTATCACCATCCTCTACAAGTCATTCTGAGGGAAAGAAAATAGTTGTTGCAAGTCATGTTGGGGGCACAACTCTAGTCACTACTAGTCACACTACACAAACATCACCAACCTCTGCAGGTCATGTTCAAGATCAACTACTAGTCTCTGGAATTCATGTTGGGAGAATGTCACTGGCCACTTCAAGTCAATATGGTGGAATTAATATGATTGAGAATCCTAAGTGTATAGGACATAAGCCCAAGTTCCTTTGTATACTTTTCAAAGGAAATCACCTAACTTTTTTGTGCCATGTTATTGCAGTGGTACAAGAAGTGTGGATCTTGTCTAGTGTCCCTTCGAATTCTGAGTCATATTTGGTTTCCCAACATTCTAATCCTTCTTTGGTTGATATAGCAATCGTGTCGATGCAATATTTGGCCAGCACCACTCCTATTTTGGGGAGTGATGTGTCTCTTGACCATGTTGTCTCGCATCCAATTCAACAAGCATTTGTGTCGATGTAATGTTCGGCCAACACCACTCCTTTTTGGGGGAGTAATGCATCTCTTGACCATGTCATCTTGCATCATGTTCAACCAACAGTCATTCTAATGCAATCTTTGGCTGACACCACTCATGTTTTGGGGAGTGATGCATCTCTTTACCATGTTGTCCCGCATCCTATTAAACCAACATTTGAAGAAGTGGTTGTTTCGATGCATTATTCGGTTGATCCCACTCTTCTGTTAGAGAGTGACAAGTCTAAGGAAGTGACATTGTCAATGAAATATTCAACAAATCCCACTCTTCTTTTGGGGGGTGATGCATCTTTCGACCATGTCCTTGGCATTTCTAGTTATGTACCTTTTGAACAAGGAGGTATTCCACTCTCTCTGAGTATGCTCCCTCCAAGTCCTAGGATGGTTTCCTTTGATTGGAATGATCTTGTGTAGCCTCGAATTCCTTCTTCTGCACCCTTCCAGATAATGGGTGTCCATCAATGTATTGTAGATGAAGGATCATTTGCAAGTATTTTATCCTCCTCGACTTGGCAAGTTTTGGGTTCTCCCAAGCTTCTGTCAGCTACCAATGAGTTGTTGGGTTTCGACAGAAGACCTGCATGGGATCCCTAGCCTCCCCCATTATATGTTGCTTAGAAAAACATCCTAGAGTCTTAGTTAAGATCTTTTCAGACTCCAAAAAATGAAAATATTTCCGAGTGAACTTGTCTCTTTCACACTCATTAAATGGTTTTGAAAGGATGTCTATTTTGGTATAAGTTTAACCCTTTTCTAGACCAAGTAGACGACTTATGAAAAATTAATACTCTAGTCACCATTGGCCAAAAGAGTTCTCCTTGGTATTATTTTATACTTTTTCAGGCCTCGGGGACTAACATCTATGAAAAAGGACACTTCTGGAGTTTATTTGTAATTTCTTCCCATTATCCTGCTTGCATTATTGAACCTATTGTTGGCTCTCACTTTCTCATTATAAGCCCTTTTTCCCTATCAATTCCCAGCATTATCAAAGCAATTCCTTCTATATATCTTTTGCATCTTGACATTCCTTTACCCGTAGAGGAAACATCCCCCCGAGTGTCCATTCCCTGTATGTGTTCCCTTGCATTGAGCATAGGTATGTTCCACTACTTGGAACTAGTTGCTTACTCGTGACACTTGTTTACTCTCCTGTATCATAGCACTTCTTTTACTATGAAAAAAAAAAAAAGCTGGGCGGGAAAATACTATTTTCTCTTATGGACATCATTTGTGTCATCTTTGAAGAGAGAACAAACTCTTGAGTCCATTTTATTCAAGGTTTGGTTTTAGCATGACCTTAGGAAGTTGATCTCGTTACTTAGAGTCTACTCCTTCGACTAGTTATTCTTCCAGTCCCTATGGAGAGTTTGTTGATGCCTCTTGTGTCGCAAACTTTTGTCAATGATCAGTTTTAAGTCTATGTTACCTAAGTTATCCACATGTCTCATGATCTTATTGAAAGGAAGTATCAACTTGTGTCATTCATTCCTCGGAACTCTTGAATTTTCATGTCAGGCATACCCTAAGTGTATCTTAGAATCACATGAAGTTGTTGTCCTACCTTTCACCCTGGGCCTACTTTCATCATTGGTACATAAAATTGAACCCAGAAGATGACATCTCCTCATTGGTCACTGACTGGGGGGTTTCCCTTGTGTTTTATGGAAAGAAATATATTCACACATTGGTATTTGTGCAGTGTCTTGGATTCTATTAGACCTATTGGTGGTTTCCTCGCCTTTATCAGCAGTCTTCCTCATTGGTTGTTATTCAGAGGGTCTCTTTCGTGTACTACTTTCATCTGGTACATGTGTGATACGCACATGGTCGTTGGTTCGTAAACATCCTATTCGTCTGATATCCTTATAATTATCAATCTATTTCTTTATATCTCACGTTGGATGATGAGAGATGCCTTAATTCTCTCCTTTCAGTGGGTCTCCTTCCATTGAATTTAGCTCATATATTGTGGAATTGAGAGCTATAGTCCTATGAGTACCTAGAGGATTGCAGTCATTAGTTACAAGTTCTCCCACCATCACCATTTGGGGAAACATCAATGTCTCATGATCGATGGATTCTTCAAGTGTTTAACCTCAACACCCTTATTTACACTTATTGAATGTACTTCATGATTTTACACCTACTTTCATTATCAATGGTTTGTCTCAAGTTTTTTAACAGCATACCTTAATGACCAGTAATCAAACAAAGTCTCATTGTGTTCAAATTCAACTCCTCTACTCACATAATGTAGACTTACACCTTCAGTGGATAGTGTAGAAGACCTCCAGTTTACAGTAGTAGCACCCCATATCTATTTTTGTCTTTCATCGAACCAATACCTATAGGACTTTAGTGATCATGGAAGATCAGATTGTACTCCATTGAATACAAATATCTTCAATTGATTTTGAGACTGGACTCCACTATATCTTGTTCCTGACTATGACATCCTATGGAATATGTCCACTTTGTATTTCCTATTCATGTCCATGAAAAACTATTAGCTATATATCCACATGAATCTATAGTGTAATTCAGATTGGCAGCCATGTGTACAAAGTCATTATGAATTGTAATATTCTCATGAGTAACTAGTACTTCTAGTTGAGTCTTCATTAGTCCACTTCTGGGGATTATAATGTATTTCAGCCATCAAAGACACTCCTCTGACCTCACACATTAGGGGGAATCTGTTATAGAATATTTTTCCACACTACATGCATCTTTCTTTGATGGCCTTCCATTTTCCTCTGCAGACTTCATTTCCCCCTTTTTTTTCACTCCAAACCCAAAAAACACACATATTTTTCCATGTATGTGACCTTCCATTTATATAGCTCGCGTATGTACACAGGATGCTCCATTACAGCCCATGTACATTGGGTTTGGTGCTCAAAAATTTTAAAAATGTGTTGGGTTTCCATGTCATGTCATGAGATCTATGATTCTTGACCTTCCATATACTGGAAACGCTTCGAATCAACCCTTCAATTCCATTTGGAGGCTATAAATTGAGCCATATACAAGCCTTGAGTAGATGGTAGAAATATCATAGAAAGAAAAGACACTCTGGAGAAATTTCACCTCAATTGAGTTTGCATCCCTTTGTCCTTGAAAGTTTGAACTTCTTGTGTTCATCCCCCAAGCTCTTCATATCTTGTGATGTAGAACTTCATTGACTCTTACTTGTGATCTTTCGTTTATGGAGGATTGAAGTGGTGGAGGCCCAGTAGGAGGGACTTAGTTTCTTGATTTTGATATGTGTCATTACAGAAGTTTGTCACCTATGTACTTCTATTTATTACATTAATAGAAATGTTTTTTCTCATCCAATTGATATCTTGCAAATACTTATATTTCTTTCCATGGGAATATTTATTATGTATTTTAATGGATTATGCTGATTTATATGCTAACATTATATATCATTACCACATACTTACGTATCTTGGTTTTTTAGGACAAGTTGTAGGTATAAAGCTTTAGGTCGCGTTCTCAATGGTGGTCTTTTTCGGACATCTAGATGAGGTAGGATTCTAGTCTCCTCTTGTTAGCATGTCATTTATACAACATACATGATATTAGAGTTGATTTCTCAGTGTTGTTCCGTCTATTGTGTTTTTCCCCTAGCCATAGCGAGATTTTCCTCGTAACAAGAATGTGAGTGACTCTTCACATTACTCTCAACCTATCCTCCCAAAAAGTGTCCCCCGTCTCTCCTCTAGTGTTCCTTTTATTACTCATAAATTAGAAACTCATCTAACCCTTGGTCTCCCTTGAGTGAATCTCCACCTTCCCTTGAGATCAACGATCACAGCTTAATCTTTCATTGATTTCAATTAAATCGCTTAAGTGACCCGCTTTTCATAAAGTCACTTTTACCTATTAAATATTAAAAGGCCCAACTTGACTTTATAAAATCACTTTACAAAGTCACTTTATAAATACACTTTATAAAGTTACTTAAGAGAGACATGTTCTCACACTTCTGCCTAGGTATAATAATGCAAAATTACCTCTGAGCTACCAAAATCTAACACATTCAAATGCAACACATTGTTCCATATACACCACAAAAAAATGGTGTTGTTGAGAGAAATAACCACACATTAAAAGAAATGGGTATTGTATGATCCAATCTAAAGGATTAAGTTTGAAGTATTGGGAAGAAGTCATTAAATGTGAAAATTACATAGTAAATCACATTCCCACAAAGGCTCTTAAAAATATAACACTAGAAGAAGCATGAACTCAACTTAAGTCATATATAAGTCACTTTTGTGTATTTGGAATTGTAAAATGAGCTCACATTCCTGATGAGAGAAGGAAAGCATTACAGTCTAAAAGTGTGAAGTGTATATTTGTTGGTTATTATAAAGATTTCAAAGGTTAAAGACTTCTTCAACCAAATTGTAATGAAATTATTATTAGAATAGATGTTAAATTTGATGAAAATATCTTGCCCCGCGAGCCTAATTCGATGTTTGTTCCTTCTTCGGCCTGCGAGTCATCTTCGACGTTTGTGCCTTCTTTTGTTATTATTCTGGTTTCTTCTTCTTCATATGATAAAACTGAGGATGAAAATACACCTTTGCATGCTTACCTTCCTCCATATGAGTCCATTGAACGTGAACCTAAAACAACACCATTGCTTCCTAGATGGGTATGTTCAACATTAGAAGTAGTTGGTGATCTTACCGGTGATCCTTCAGATCAACGTCGAATACATTCACAGTTCCAACATGCCTCTTCTCTTTTGGCTAGAGTTTCAAAGACTCGTGATCCAAATACATTTGCAGAAGCTTCATGTCATCTAGATTGGGATACAACAATGAATGAAGAGTGTCGTTCTTTATTGGTAAAGGATACTTGGGATATTTTACCTCTTTTGAAAGGAAGAAAACTTGTCATATGTAAATGGGTCTATAGAAATAAGTATGCATCAAATGGAAGTGTTGAAAGACATAAGGCTCGGTTAGTTGCCAAAGGATTCTCCCAAGTTGAAGGAATTTACTATAATGAAACGTTTTCCCCTATAGCCAAAATGAATTCCATACACCTTGTTCTAGCCCTTGCAGCCTCACATAAATGGGAGGTTCATCAGATGGATGTCAAATTTGCCTTCTTGCATTGGGATTTGCAAGAAGAAATTTACATGGAACAACCTCTTAGCTATGTCCAGAATGACTCTAGCCTTGTTTTTCTCCTTAAGAAATCTCTTTCTTGTCTTAGGCAATCTCCCTGAGCTTGGTATGCCAAAATGGACAACATTCTTCTTGACACCAGATTTTCTAGATGTCATTATGATCCTAATGTTTATACCAAGAAAGTAATAAGCCATCTCATAATCCCTTTTCTTTATGTTGATGACCTTATCCTAACTGGTAGTGACCCAAAAATTTTAAGCCATGTGAAAATTAGTCTTAAGAAGAAATTTGAAATGATAGACTTAGGATTTTTTCACTATTTCCTTGGCCTCCAAGTTTTTCAAACCAAGGAAGGAATTTTTCTTTCCCAACCTAAGTATGCTTGTGAAATTATTCTTTACTTTAACATGGAATATTTTAAAATAGCCCCTTCTCCCTTCCAGTCTAGATTCAAACTTGTTGCCACCTATACTTCTCCCGAAGTTGATACCACTTTGTATCATCATTTAGTTGGTAGCCTACTATACTTGAATCATACCCATCCTAATATTTCCCTTTTTGTTGGTATTGTTTCCTAATATATGTAAACACCCCATGAAATTCATTGGAAAGCATCTAAAATAATACTTTGGTATGTCTTGGGTACAGTTCAGTTCAGGATACATTATAGTTCAGGGGGGACTCCTTTATTGGTTGGTTTCACTGAATCAGATTGGGATGACAACCCTGATCATAGAAACTCTACTACAGGTTATGTTTTCAGCCTTCGTTCAAGACCTATCAATTGGGTCTGTAAGAAACAACAAGTTGTTTCTCTTTCTTAAGTAGAAGTAGAGTATTGAGCATGGGTTAATGCAAGTCAACAAGTCTTGTGGCTTCGACAGATCCTTTCATATTTTGGATTCTAGCAACAACATCTGACAACCCTCGGGTGCGACATTTAGAGTTCCGTTAATATTGCCAAATACCTGGTTCAACATCAGTGCAGAAAACACATTGAGCTACACATGCACTTCATTAGAAATCTCATTCATGATCGAGTTATTGAAATTCTCTTATGCTCTACAGTCGATCAAGTTTCAGACATTTTCCCAAAGTCTCTTATAGAAGCAAATTTTTCCAAACTTTAATCCATGTTAGGAGTTCAGGAAGTTGTCATTAAGAGGGGATAGGCTATGATTCCTCCTTCCTCCTCCTATTGTGTCATCTTTGTAAATCCTTCAATCCTTCCCAAGTTGTTCTTAAGGGGGTATGTTAGGATATTTAGACACTTATGATTTAGTTAAGATCAACTTGGGCTAATGTGTCATTGGGTAAAAGTGTGTTTCTTAATGTGTTTCTTTAGTATGCATTAGTATGCATTTGTAGTTAGTAAATCCAATGGTAAGGATGTGTTCCTAACATAGAGTTGTTGGCACAAGGGACAGACCCAGGGTTCAACACTTCAGAAATGCACCAACAAAACCCTAACTATCATCCCTTTCGACAACACCTGCAAAGAAGATGAAGTCTCACCCGAGGTAGAGCCAGGGGTGGTTGCAGGACTCAGATGTCTGCAACCAAGCTGGGACATAGATATGTGATTACAATACCTTAACAGAGCACTTAGTAGTTAACATTCATTATAAAATAACCCTTATTCACATCGCAGATTTGAGCCCTAATTACATAGCAGCACAGTATTCAACAAGATCTAGCACTTCCAAGCACTTAGCACATAGAAATATATCAGATCTAGCATTCATTCACATTACTAAGCACTAAGATATTATATCAGATGCATCTAACATATATCATTGTACTAAGCATACATCACATCAATAACATAACAACTATAATGCACTAAACAACCACAACATAGGATATATGTGGTTCACCCCAGCGTGGGGCTACATCCACCAACTCTTCTCTTTCTTTATTATCTTCTCTCAATATTCTACAAGAACAGAGCCACAAGAACCTACTCTGCATAGGACAAGATATGTGTGCACACCTTGCCAGATCCTCCTTCCCTGAGCTAGGTTTAAGCACAAAGCCTTCTTACAAGCTACACACAAGCTTATTACAATCACTTGCACGTAGCTCTGCAAGTTCTTAACACACAATAAGAAAAAATCCCTTGCAATCACATTGATCAAACTCTAGCACTTAGAATCTTCCCCTACTGGCCTCATTACCCTTAGCATTGCCTACTTACATCATCTAGATTTCTATTTATACATTACAAAATGGGCCTAAACATGGTTAAACCCATGGACCGACATCCCATACCCGTTACATAAACCTTAAACCCAAAAATTCCCTAAGAAGTGGCCGAGATCCTGCAATCTCTGCTTCGCCTTTCGCTCCACCTTAGACCAGCTTGTCAAATTCCCAAAATTGGTCAAACGTGACCCAATTTCTCCAAAACTTGTTCAAGGTCCAACATGCCCCCAACACTCACCTGACACTCACCTGTGACTCATCTTGGGTCACTCTAATATGGGTAACTCTGCCTCAAATTCCTTGATCTTGGATCGAGCTGCTTCGACATGTTTATTTTCCAGAGCCTCCTGCTCGGCGAACTCCTAAATTCCCTTCTCAGTGGCAGGTCCTTCCAATCATTGTTCAACTGAGGTGACTACTTGTTCTAGTTGTGCACCTTGTCCTTCAATTTCCTCAAAAAGTGTGCAAGCTACATCCTGGACTTGTTGGAGTCACTAGGTCACTTCCATGACCTTGCTCTGAATGGCATGGGTCTATTGTTGAACTTTGCATTGTTCCTTGGCTCGTTTCATCCTCTCAACCAATGCTAGTAGCTTCAACTGTACTTGCATTGTTGCTACTTGTTGTTTTTCCTCCTACAGCTGTGACTCCAGTGTCTTGAGCTCAGGGTCCTCTACAAGGTGCTCGTAGGTTTGTGCACTTTGACTGCTAAGTTGTTTGCATTCCAAGGCTAATTCCTTAATTCTCTCAATTGTGATCCTCATAGTTTCTTCTCTTAGATCTCGCACTTCCTGTGGAATTCTTGGCACTTCTTGTAACTCAATTTTGGCTATCCTCTGTTGGAGTTGTTGAATGGCTTTGGAAAGCTTCCCTACTTGTCTTTCTACTGGGTGTTCTTCCATCTGTTCTAAGCCCATCATAGAGCGAAGTGCTCTAATGACTACTTTTTTAACTCCAATCTTCTCTGTGAGCAGTTTTTCCTTCTCCTTCTGGATCTAGGCTCTATCCTCTGCAAACTTGGCTTGGATGTCATCGCTTTCCTACTGCGCAACCCAGTGTTGTTCTCTGGATTCCTCTTTTTCTTTCTTTAAGGCCTCTCTGGACTGCTCTTTTTCTTCCTGGACAAGATGAAGGTGAGCTTCAGTCGCATCTGCTATTCAGTGGAGCTGGGCAGGTTTGTCTCCCAAATATGTTCCTTCGAATGACAGGGGCACAGAAGACACCACGCGGCTGGAGTGGAGGGCTTGCTGTACCCCTTTCAGCTCTACTTCAATTCTTTCATACATGGTCTCTTGTTGGCTTCATTACACTGTAAGATATATTCTGAGGTATCTAAGATAGTGGCGATGATGAAATCTATGGCATCCATCATGCACAGGATGCATCTTGGTTTAGTATCTTTAGACTTCTTCTGTGATGTAGGTTTCATGGGGGAAACCTTTCTTTTCTTGGAGGTCTCAGATTCGTCAATAGGGTCCCTAGGCGGTGTTACTTCGCCTTGTTTTTGCTCGTATTCTTCTCCTTTGTCTTATTCTTTGTCTACTTCGTCATCACCTCCCCCTCCAGGTGAGTCTGAAGCAGTCTCTTCTAATGCATTGTTCAGCTTCTATACCTCTTCCTTTTTCTTCCTTCTGCTATTGTTGGGTGCATCATATTCTTCATGAGTGACCAGAGGACTTCCAATTAGGTCGGGGTCAGACAGGTATGTCTGGTCGACTGGTACAAGGACCTATGTGGACCACTCCTTAGTTATTTCTTCCATTTCCTCCTCAATGAGCTTGTAGTAATATTAGAGATCTTCTTTATGTTCAACTCCTCGTGCAATGATATAAATAAAAATTTTATCTGCGCAAAACTTCACAAATGGTCTGAACCTGTGTAGGGTATTCAATGTCATGCGAGGGGAAGACTCAATAGCCCTTTTCAACTACAAGTAATAGGTGTGGAACACTGCGTTTGACTACCATTTTTTATCCATGTCGCTCGAATACTAGAGTGTGGTGAACTTCACAGCTAAGGGTTATGATGGATCAATCTCAGGGAAGGTTGCACCTTCCAGCATCTCCTAAGCAATGAAGGCAATGAGTATCAGCAACCAACTAAAATGGAACTCATATCCCTGATACTAAGCTTCATGGCAGTATTTCTCTAACTGGTTGATGAGGAAGCTTGCCCAGTTCATTTGTATCCCTTCCACGCATTTGCCTACGAGGTCGACGACAAACCCCATGACCTGTGTGGGTCTGTTCTTCCTTACTAGCTTACCATCAATCAACTAGTAGGCTAGGCGCACTGTGCCATTCTAGATGGAGGCTACCTTATAGCCCGACTTCCCTTTTCTACATCACCATAGGTGTCTTTGATTCTTTGTGCCAGGGCGTGATCTACAGCCTTTCCTGTATAAAATTCTTGTGGGTCTGGTCCTTGCATGCTTAGTCCGGTGATCCTATGGATTAGTGTCGAATCTACGATGATACACATGTCCAACCACATATAAACACTATGGAATCATGACAACAGGAGCTTAATGCACGCGTTAACCTCCTGAGTCTTCCGAAGTGTGGTATCTTCATCACATTCAGGATAGTGGACCTCGCAATGTCCATGGTCCATGGTTGGGGGATGATCTTCAACTTCTTCCCCTTTGTCTTGGTCAAATACTTGTATGGTGCGAGCATGCCATAGATCTTTTGGTCTTCTAGGTTATAGTCATTGATCTTCAACGTCAGAATCCTCTCCAAATGCGGTCTGACTACGTGTATCCCCTTCGGGAGGTACACAGTGATGCCTGTGTAGTCGAAGTCCCTCGGGACATTGTCACGACTCACTGTGCCATCCAGAGGCGGGATATATATGGGCAGGATAGATGGGATGAGCTTCACATTCGCTAAGTCATCATGATTCTTCATTTGTTTCTCTATCACATCTCGAGATGGTCCAGATCCACGAGCAGTTGATGAGGATGCTTGCACTCCTCTCATCGATGAGGCTTGGATGCCTGTGGACATCACTTTCTCTGCCATGAGGTCTATTAGAATCTCGTCGATATATTTTTCTACTGTGCTAATTTATTCCAACATGCACACTTGAGATCTTATATCTAAGGTCAGTGAACAACACTCAATGTAACAAAACGGATGGCAAGGTTTCAATGATCACTGCGCAAAAGAAACTAGTTCTCTATGGGCTCGGATAATCACAATTGGAAAAAGTGTTCTCGGTGAAATGATCAATGGGATAAATACACAACGTCGTAATGGACTCTATCAACGGACAGGAATGCATCAATCAATGTTATTCCATCAATTATGGAACAGTCCCAACAGTCCAGTGGCAAACGTTTCAACAATAACTATGTTTCTAGTTGTTCTGGAGCGTCGTTCTAACAGTCGGGACACCTTCCAATGGTCATATTGCTTCACCATGGTGAAGTGCCAATATTCATTGTTCTGATATCCCAGCGGAGTTCTAGTTCTGCAAACCTTCTTTCTGGGGAGTCCTCTCTATAACGTCCTTTAACTTTTCTAACTTTGCGTTCTTCTTGCTGAGCTTTCTGGATTTCTTTCCTGAAATCTGAGTCACTAGTTTTCTCTTTCCATTATCATTCTTATATCCTCTTGACATGGTAAATTCACACTGTGTAGGGTATTTCATAGAGTTCAAGGGTTATACTTCTTCTCTTTCTGGGGTAGGTGCTCTACTTTCTTGTATAGACAGGTGTTTCTAGTCTTCCTGTGTCCTTTCAACTTCGATGTCCAGATCTCTGCTCCTTAATAGCTTCGACTAGTTCTCTTGTTGTTCTAGTAAGTGCGCTATTCTCCTAGCCATGAAATCTCTTAGCTCTTGATTTTTTTGTTCTATATCCGCCTCTTCTTGTTTCCTTCGTATATGATCTTTCTCAATTTAGGTTTTTCCTAGAAAAATAGCAAATGGGGCGTTGTTATCAATAAATTTAACGATCTCAAATTCTTCTTCTGTCAAAGTGCCATGAGCACTCATAGATGTTTGGGTAAATATTCCACATAAGGTTATTATCTTTCCTCTAAATAATCATATTCCTCCTAATGAAGGAACCATATTAGGATTTCCCAAAATCTCCCAAGCTCTTTATGTCATGATATTCACATGTGTTTCCTCATCCAGGACACAGTCGATGTCGAAGTCTCCTATTCTTGTTTCTATGCACTCCTTCTCTTTTAAGATCTCTGATAAGTTGATATCTATGTGATCGTTAAGGGTTTCTTTCATCTATAATAACACAGTCTCTGATTCTTTCTAGGGTTCTATCATATCCTTAGTTTCTTGGCCTATCTCATAGTTTTCTTGTCTCATATTCATCTTTTCAACTTTTGCAATCATTCTAGGGAAATCCAAAACTTCATGTCCAGTAGACTTACAACAAAGACAAATAGGACCTCTACTGGGGAATTCCTATGCAAGATGTCCTGGTCTTCTGCAAATGTAACAAAGAGTTAACCCTCTCTTTCTTTTGAACGATCCCCAACCTTTCCTGTACTACGCACAAGGATCATAGTGGTGGGTCTGCAAAAAAAATCTTTCTAGGATCATGCATCCACTTGTTAGTCCAAACATTCTTTCTATGCATAGGAATAACATATCTTTCATTATTTCTATCAGATATATTCATATCAAATCTTCTTTCTTCTAGTTGTACCCTAGTTTTCAAACTAGGACCAAATCTATTAAACATACCTAGATCCATTCTTTCGAAATAAAAAATTTCACTTATCTTACCTTTCTCAGAGCACAAAGCTTCAAGATCATACCTCTTTTCTTCAGATCGAAATTCTCTTCTTAGCACAGAGCTTTGCAATTCGTGTAGAATATTGCACACTGGGGCAGCATATCTACGCACAGAGATTTCTCTTTTCTTCAGTTCCCAGCAATCACAGTTTCAATTCCTAGCAATAAAGCCATTTGTTGGCACAAGGGGAAAACTCAGGGTTCAATGCTTCAGCAGCACACTAACAAAACCCTAACTATCGGCCCTTTAGGAAACACTTGCGAAGCATATGAAGTCTCACTCGAGGTAGAGGCAGGGGTGGTTACAAGACTTAGATGTCTACAACCTAGCTGGGACACAGATCTGTGATTACAACACCTTAACAGAGCACTTAGAAGTTAACATTCATTAGAAATTAACCCTTATTCACATCGCAAATTCGAGCCCTAATTACAGAGCAGCGTAGTATTCAACCAGATATAGCACTTCCAAGCACTTAGCACATAGAAATAGATCAGATCTAGAATTCATTCAAATTACTAAGCACTAAGCTATTATATCATATGCATCTAACATATATCATTTTACTAAGAATACATCACATCAATAACATAACAACTATAATGCACTAAACAACCACAACACAGGATATATGTGGTTCACCCCAGCATGGGGCTATGTCCACCAACTCTTCTCTTTCTTTATTATCTTCTCTCAATCTTCTACAAGCACAGAGCCACAAGAACCTACTCTGCATAGGAAAGGATATATGTGCACACCTCGCCAGATCCTCCTTCCCCGAGCTAGGTTTAAGCACAAAGCCTTCTTACAAGTTGCACACAAGCTTCTTACAATCACTTTCACTTAGCTCTGCAAATTCTTAACACAAAGTAAGCACAAAGCCCTTGCAATCACATAGATCAAACTCTAGCACTTAGTATCTTCCCCTACTAGCCTCATTACCCTTAGCATCGCCTAGATTTCTATTTATACATTACAAAATGGTTCTAAACATGGGCAAACCCATGGGTTGACATCCCATACCCATTACATAAACCCTAAACACAAAAATTCCCTAAGAAAGGGTCGATATCCTGCGATGTCCTCTTCACCTTGCGCTCCGCCTTCGACCAGCCTATTGAAGTCCCAAAATTGGTCAAACATGACCCAAGTTCTCCAAAAATTGGTCAAGGGCCAACAAGAGTGATATGAAGGTTCATATTCTCCTCGATCTTAATGAATACATTGATATGTGGCTTAACACATGATTGGTCCATGATATCTATTTAAAGAACATGGAGGGTCATTTGTCGATGATCGATTGTGAGAAAATATCTTGTCAATATCTTTGTAAAATTTTATTTTTCATTAATAAATTGCTCCAAGTGGCCATGTTGGTTGGGGCCATGGATGTTTCCCATAGGGGTTTTACCATGTGAAAAAAATGATGTTTTGATCTTTGATCCAATTGTGTGAGTGGTTACTGAAGGTTTTCATCCTTTTTTTGGAATACATGTGTTGTTGAATATTTCCAACCATGTTAAAGCATTACCTTCTAACTTCAAATGAGAAAAATATATTCTTTTTAATCCACTAACCTCATGCATACTAAAATAAACTTTTAATTGTTTCATATGGCTTGATGTTTTTGGATTACTGAGAGGGGGGGTGAATCAGTAATAGATAAATCTAATCCTTTGTAACCATATAATCCAAGTGTTATATCAATGTAGCATTATCATCCAATAACTGCAGATTAAATAAGAAATGACCAAGTGAACAATCATACACATACACAGTACACCAGTGTTTTATGTGGAAACCCAAAGTGGGAGAAAACCATGGAATACTTTTTCTTATATGTCTTGAAGAATTACATTCATTGGAAGCACCAACTTCCTTTATTTTCCAGCTGCAACTGGAAGGAGGATCCAACCCCCTAGTTTCTCAGGATACAACCTAAGGGAAGCTCCAACTCCCCAATTCTATGGCTACAACCCCCCAAGTTCTTCGTCTACAACTGCAAGGTGGCTACAACCACCTATCTGTGCCCTGTCCAACCACCTTGGAATAGAGGTAGAATTATGAAACCTTTCTCACACTATCACTGTGATATATACCACTTTACAACTGTATCAACCTGTACCATTGACCTGCATCCAACCTATACAATTGCCCTGTAATCAATCTGTACCTGAACTGAACATGTATCAACAAAAATACAATAGGTACGTGACCTGTAGTGCTGCAACACATGTATGTACATGCCCTATATATTATGCAGCCCGCATATGTACGCGACCAAACTGTTATGCAACCTGTGTATGCCTTCTGAAAACTAGGTTTTCCTTTCTCTTGAAAACTCATGACCCTATGTAACTTCTTTCACATAGATATGTAACATGTCACTATATCCAGACTGTATCTGTACCATGTGCTCACATCCTCTTTACCTAAGGCTCTATATATCTCTCTAGTCACGTTCCATATAAATGTGTGTAATCATAAACAAGTATAATATCCCTCACAGGATCCATACATCAAACCCTTTCTGGTATTCAGCCTCTCAATACATCAACCACTTCACAAATACAAGCTTTCAAACATGTACCACAAAAACCCTTAGCCATATGCCAAGAAATACAAGATGTTCCTCAACAAGAAGTATCAATGATAAATATACCAGCACTGTGTTTATGTAGATATGACTTATACAGAATATCCCATGCAGCCACTAGTCTCTCGAGGGAGAATTTTCAAATCTCCATAACCATTTCTCATGCATACATCAAAATCCAATTATTCATAGAAATAAGACATACCTTTTGAACCAATGGATAGATCTGATGTATCTAAGCACTGTAGACCTTCCTGGGAGCTTGATCTCATAATCTAGAACCTCTACATCTTCATCTCTTCAAGTTTCCATGGCTTTACCAACATGTATGCACCCTAATACACTGTCAGCCCGCGTATGTATGCACACTAATACATTGACATCTCATGTATGCCTCAGTATGTATGCACCCTAATACACTATCAGCCTGCATACGCCTTAGAAACTAGGGTTTTTTAGTACTCGCTTTAATTCCAAAACTTTCACTGTCAACCCTTCGTACTACCTCATACTTTCGCAACTTCAGATGTATCAATGAGTACTTGCAATAATCCTTACACGACAAAAGATATTCAATATGTTCAAGTGTGATTAAATGAGAGAGCCTTGCCTCTTATTTATACTTTCATGTAGCATCCCACTTTCCTTATTTTAGGGAGTTCTCCATTAACTTTATTATTTGAATAATTTCTTTTGCAAACACTTTGAATTTTTGGGGCTTCTAGATGACTCATGAGGGTCCTCTAACTTCACATGGCCATAACTCTCTAACCGTGAGGATTTATGTGACGTTCCACATACCACTGGAAATGGCATGACAGGCACTATCCATCTAGGATATTTTCACTAACAAATTCACTGAACTTCATCTCATTATTCCACAATTAAGCATGGGTTCTCTAACCATACTTATAGGATAACTCAATCCGCAAAGTGTCTTCCCATGAGGGCTTTCACCATAACAGGACCACTTTGGGTTTCATTCATTTGTACTTCTTATCAACCATGACAAGACAATAATGAGTCATATTTACATCAAACAATATTGGGTCCATTACCCAAACCTTTGTGCTACTGGAATTTGCTACCGGTCTTTCTTCAAGGGTTAACATCAATGACAACCAACCTTAATTAACAATATCCCCCTTTGTCATTGATGGCAACACTCTGATGCAATACTGAAATCATGCCATGCAATACTGAAGTCATATCACTCATGCTACCCCTAGAACCATCCCTATGTCCTCTGCATCTCTGTGACCATTGCGCCCCCTGAAATCATGTCTCTGTCCTCTACATTTGATAAATCTCTCCCCCTTTGTCGTCAATGGAAAAGGTATATTTCCATTTGGGGCTGCTCCCCCTAACTAAATTGTCCTCTTTATGGTGCTTCCTCATGTACATCTAAGACATATAAGATAATCATTCAAAAGCATTCATTTTGGAGTATAAATAACTCTGAGTATCTGGCGAAGATACTCAAAGGCTTCCCCTGGAAGTGGTTTTGTAAACATTTTTTCCACTTGTTCTTTTATGCCCACATACTCAACTCTAATGTTCTTTTCTGCAAATTGTTCTCATAGAAAGTGATACTTGATTGGAATGTGCTTCGTCTTGGAGTGCATCACCGGGTTCTTGGAGATACTGATGGTTCTTATATTATCACAATATATTGGAATGGGTTCATCATATTCAACCTATATATCTGTCAGAGTTTGTTTCATCCAAAGAAGCTGTGTACAACATGCTATTGCTGCAATATACTCTACCTCGCTTGTAGATAAAGATACTGATGATTGTTTCTTGCTTATACATGATACTAAACACTCACCCAAGTAGAAAGTTACTCCACTAGTTCTCCATTGGTCATCAATACAACCTGCTCAAAATGCATCTGTGTAGGCCATAAGTGATAGATCCTTTCCTTTTAGATACCATAATCCAAACTCTTATGTTCCTTTGAGATATCTAAAAATCCTCTTCATTGCTAATACATGTGATTCCTGTTGTGTTGCTTGAAATCATGCCACATGTCCAACTGTCTGCATTACATCTAGTCTAGATGTTGTCACATATAGTATGCTACCATTCATTAACCTGTATTACCTTTGATCTGTAGACTTTGAATCATCATCTTTGCTCAACTTGCAACTGGTTTACATGGGAGTGATAACCGGTTTGCAATCTTCCATTCTGAACCTCTTTATCATTTCTCTGATATACTTGGTTTGAGAAAGAAAAATTATTTGGTTGTTTTGACATATCTGAAGTCCCAAAAAGAAGGATATTTATCCAAGTAATGACATTTCAAATTCATTATGCATATCCTTTGCAAATTTATGTCTTAACCTGTCATCATCACTACCAAAAATAATATCATCAACATAAAATTCAATTAATAAAATACTATATTGACTTGCCTTGATGTAGAGGTTGTTGTTTGCACTTCCCTTTATGAACCCTGCCTGATGTATATATTTATCCAGTCTAGAGTACCATATTCTAGGATCCTGTTTTATACCATACAAGGCCTTCTTTAATTTACACACATAATTTGTGTTATCTGACAATAGAAATCCTTCAGGTTGTTCAATGTAGACTTCTTCTTCAAGTTCCCCATTCATAAAATATGAGTTTACGTCCATCTGATACACTTTAATACTTTTTGGAGCATGCATAAGATAAAAGAAATTGGATTGCTTCCATTCTAGAAACTAGGGAAAATGTCTCTTCAAAGTCAATTTATGCAACCTGTGCATATCATTTACATACCAATCTAGATTTCTTCCTTGTAACCTATCCATCTTCATTCAATGTATTCCTGTATACCCACTTTGTGTCGATCACATTCTTATCCTTTGGTCTTGGAACCAATTCCCAAGTGTCATTTTTATCTATCTAATCCAATTCTTCATCCATGGCCTTATTCCAAAATTCATCCTTCTTGGCCTCTTCAAAAGAGGTTGGTTCATTTGTAGATGTGAGTGCTAGGTGTGTTTATTCTGGTGAATGCATTATTCCTCTAGTCTCAACTCCTACATCTTTGTTTCCGATAATCTAATCTGAAGGATGATTCTTCTATACTCGTATGCTAGGTGTCTTTGGAGGCACTTGTTGAACTTTCTCTTCTGCTTCTGCTAGATCCTCTTCATTTTCCCCTTATTTTTCATCTTTTGTTTCTTCTTCGTAAAGTTGTTCCAATGATTCATTTTCTTCTTCCTTTAATTCTTATCTACCTGTTTCATCAATTTTTACGTTGATGATTTCCACAACTTTGGTTAATCTCAGGTTGTAACACTTGTATGCTTTCCTTGTACTTGAGTAACCAACAAGTACTTGTTGGTCCTTGACCAAGTTTTGGAGATCCTTGGTAAGGTTTGACCTATTTTTGGACTTCGACAGGCTATCGAAGGTGGAGCACAAGTCGAAGAAGAGATCGCATAATCTCAGCCCCTTTTTATGGATTTTTGGTTTTTGGGCTTATGTAACGGCTATGGGGATGTCCGCCCATGGGTTTACCCATGTTTAGGCCCATTTTTTAATGTATAAATAGATGTCTTGGCGATGTAAGAAGAGATGCGAAGGATGACATAGACATCTGTGTGATGATGTGCTAAGTGCAAGTGATAGTTGTACATGCTTTGTGCATACTGTGTGAAGCTTTCAAGGCTAAGTGCAAGTGACTTTAGAAATTGTGTAAAGGCGTTGTGTTGTAACCTAGCTCAGGGAAGGAGGATCTGGCAAGGTGCGCACAGATCTCATGTCTTCTGCAGAGTAGGATCTTGATGCCATGTGCCTGTAAGAAGCTTGACTGAAGATAATAAAGAAGAGAAGAGTTGGTGGACGCATCCCCGCGCTGGGGGTGAACCACGTATATCCTTTGTTATGGTTGCTTTGTGCATTGTGAATGTTTTACTGTTTATATGATTACCGCTTAGTGTAACGATGTATGATTAGATGAATATGATAGCTTAGTTCCTAATGATGTGAATAAGATGCTAGATCTGATCTATGTTGATATGATTAGTGCTTGAATATATTAGATATGGATGAATACCACGTTTCTCTATAATTAGGGTTTATCTGCGTTGTAAACAAAGGTTAAATACTAATGAACTATAACTGCTAAGTGTTATGTTAAGGTGTTACTATCACATATCTATGTCCAATCAAATGTTCCAAACACTGGAGTCCTACAACCACCCCTGACTCTACCTCGAGTGAGACTTCATCTACTTCACAGGTGTTTCTGAAAGGGCCGGTAGTTAGGATTTTGTTGGTGTGTTGTTGAAGCGTTGAACCTTGGGTCTGTGCCTGTGCCAACAAATGGTTTTGTTGTCGGGACCTGAAACTATGATTGTTGGGAACTGAAGAAAAGAGAAAGATTTGTGCATAGATCTGTTTCCCTAGTGCACAATATTCTAGTTCACTACGAAGCTCTATGCTAAGAAAGGAGGCAAATCTGAAGAAAAGAGGTAAGATCAATGAAATTTTTTTATTAAAGAGGTAAGATCTGAAATATTTGTGATTTAATAAAAGTAAGATAAGTGGAATTTTTTTTTTCAAAAGTATGGATCTAGGTGTTATCCACATTTTCGGTTATCAAGATGATATTATGATTATGTCATGATAATAGAATATCAAACTCTTCATTAAGAA
>ML782377.1:706868-719858 GCA_009831015.1 Picea engelmannii | reverse complement strand
ATTTAGTTTTTGTTTAATTCTTGTTAATAGCTTAGTTGTTTTCTTTCTAACCTTTTACCATACAGCTGTCATGACTAGCAGAGCCCAACTAGGCATGTAAGCACTCACTTTTTGCTCACACGGCGACAAAAAGAGTGCAAACACAACATAAGGAATAATATAGAAGAGGTACATAACCTGAGCAGTGCATCAAAAGAAACTACTTTAGAATCACCTAGAGGAGGAGGTAACGACGAAGTAGATAAAGAAGAGAATAATGGGAAAGAAGATCAACAGAAGTAAGGTGAAGTAACACTGCCTAGGGATCTCGTTGATGAGACTAATCCGTCTAATAAAAGGAAGGTTTCCCCCATGAAACCTACTTCTTGGAAGAAGTTCAAAGCTACTAAGACTAAGCTATAGACTGCACTCATGCTCGATGACTTTGACTTCATCATCACAGTCGTATCAGATGCCTCACGATACCTCTTGCAGAACAATGAAGCCAAAAAAGTAGCCATGTATGATAGAAATGAGGCAGAAATTAGAGGGGTACAGTAGGCCCTTCACTCCAACCGCACAGTGTCCACTTCGCCAACGCCATCAGAAGAACCATAGTTGGGAGATGATCCTACCCAACTCCAAAGAATAGCTAATGTGACCAAAGCTCACCTTCATCGTGCACAAGAAGAAAAATAACATGCCACAGTGGCCCTAAAGAAAGCATAAGAGCAAGTAATAGAGAAATGCAGGATTGCGCAACAGGAGAAGGTTTCCCTCCAGTCAAAATTTGAATAAGAGAAATCACAAATCCAGCAAGAGAAGGAACATATTCTCGTTGAGCAGGTTGGAGTAAAAGAAGTAGTCATCATAGCCCTATGCTCTATGGCGGGCTTAGATCAAAAGGAGGAAGACCTAGTAGAGCATCAAGTAGTGAAGCTCGTTGAAGCCATTCAGCAGCTTCAATAGAGAATAACAGATCTAGAGCTACAGTCAGTGCCAAACACTCTACAGAACGTGCGGGATCAAAGAGAAGCAACTTCTCAGAGTGCAGTTGAGAGAATCAAGACCTTCTCCATGGAATGTAAATAGCTCAATGATTGTAGTGCACAGACTTATGAACGACTTACTGAATACCCTAAACTAAATACACTGGAGTCCCAACCCTAGGAGGCAAACAAATAAGAAGCAATGGTATAGGAACAGTTGAAGCTCTTGTCTTCAGTTAAAAGAATAAAAATATCACAGGAATAATGCATTGTTCAACAACAAGTCCACTCCATACAGAGAAAAGTCATGGAAGTGACTCAGAGGCTCCAGCCAGTCCAGGATGCAACTTGTCAACTATTTGAGGAGATTGAAGGATGAGGAGAATAACGAGAGAAAGTAGTCACTACAATTGAGCAATGCTTGGAAGGACCTGGAAACAAGGCAGTTCTTCAAGAATTCATCGACCAGGAGGCCTTCGCATAGCAATAGGTCGAAGAAGCTCGAGCCAAGATTGAGGCTTTTGAGGAAGAACTAACTAAATTAGAGTGACTCGGGATGAGTCATGGGTGAAGGTTGGGGGATTTTTGGCCCTTGACCAAGTTTTGGATATACTTGGTCAGGTTTGACCTATTTTAGGACTTCAACAGAGTGTCGAAGGCGGAGCGCAAGTCAAAGAAGAGATCGCAGAATCTCGGCCCCTTTTTAAGGATTTTTGGGCTTGTGTAACGGGTATGGGGATGTCGTCCCATGGGTTTACCCATGTTTAGGCCCATTTTGTAATGTACAAATAGATGTCTAGGCAATGTAACAAGAAACGTGAAGGAGGATATAGACATATGTGTGATGATGTGCTAAGTGCAAGTGATGTTTGTACATGCTTTGTGCATATTGTGTGAAGCTTGCAAGGCTAACTGCAAGTGAATGTAGAAATTGTGTAAAGACATTGTGTTGTAACCTAGATCGGGGAAGGAGGATCTGGAGAGGTGCGCACAGATATCTTGTCTTCTACGGAGTAGGATCTTGATGCTATGTGCATGTAAGAAGCTTGATCGAAGATAATAAAGAAGAGAAGAGTTGGTGGACGCAGCCCCAGGTTGGGGGTGAACCACGTATATCCTATGTTGTGGTTGCTTTGTGCATTGTGAATGTTTTATTCTTTATATTATTACTTCCTAGTGTAACGATGTATTCTTATATGAATATGATAGCTTAGTTCCTAATGATGTTAATAAGATGCTATATCTGATCTATGTTGATATGCTTAGTGCTTCAATAAATTAGATCTGGATGAATATTGCACTTCTTTGTAATTAGGTTTTATCTGCATTGTAAACAAAGGTTAAATACTAATGAACTATAACTGTTAAGTGCTCTATTAAGGTGTTACAATCACAGATCTATGTCTTGGCTAAGGTTGCATACACTGGAGTCTTGCAACCACCCTGCCTCTACCTCGGGTGAGATTTCATCTGATTCACAGGTGTTGCCGAAAGGGCCAGTAGTTAGGGTTTTTTTGGTGTGTTGTTGAATCGTTTAAACCTGGGTCTGACCCTATACCAAAAATACTCCTTTGTCCACAGGAGATTCAACCTTTCACATTCTTCCATATTCTCTTTTGATGTAGCATTTTCTTCCAAAAACTCTGAAGTGCTTCACATTTTCTAGTCTTCCTTTCCATATCTCATAGGGAGTTTTGTCAGTGTTGTTTCTGAGCATTACCTTGTTTTGAATGCGAATTGTTGTATGCACTGCCTATGTCCAAAAAATATCTGTTAATTTGGAATCCATTAGCATTGTTCGAGCAATTTCCTGTACTGTCTTGTTCTTTCTTTCATAAACTCCATTCTGTTGAGGTGTCCTAGCAACGGAGAATAGCCTTGTTATTCCATGACTGTTGTAGTAGTCCATAAATTCCTTTGAAGTGAAATCTCCTCCATTATCAGATCTCAAGCATTTGATTTTTGAATCCATTTCATTTTCAACCATTCCCTTGTAGATCTTGAAGTTTTCAAAAGCTTATGACTTATTCTTGAGAAAGCACACTGCATTCATTCTTGTATAATCATCAACTAATAACCTAAATTATTTTTCACCTTTTAAACCCTTTGTTGTATTTGGTATGTTGGCACAGGGGAATACCTAGGGTTCAATGCTTCAACAGTGCACCAACAAAACCCTAACTACCATCCCTTTCGGCAACACCTGTGAAGCAGATGAAGTCTCACCCAAGGTAGAGGCAGGGGTGGTTGTAGGGCTCTAGTGTCTGCAACCTTAGCTAGGACACATATCTGTGATTACAACACCTTAAAAAATAACTTAGAGGTTTTTATTCATTAGTACCTATCCTTTGTCTATAGTGCAGATAAACCCTAATTACAGTGCAGCACAGTATTCAACAAGATTCAGCACATTCAAGCACTAATCACATCAACATAGATCAGATCTAGCATCTTATTCACATCACCAAGTACTAAGTTATCATATCAAATACATCTAAACATACATTACTACACTAATCATATATCATATGAACCATAAAACAACCATGATGCACAAAGCAACCACAACACGGGATATATGTGGTTCACCCCCAGCCTGGGGCTACGTCCACCAACTCTTCTTCTCTTTATTTTCTTCTGTCAATCATCTACATGCACAGAAGACACAAGGTCCTACTCCACATAGGACAGGAGATATGCGCACACCCCACCAGATCCTCCTTCCCCGAGCTAGGTTACAGCACAAAACCTTTACACAGTCTCTTACAGTAACTTTCACTTAGCCTTGCAAGTCTCATATAGTATGCACAAAGCATTTACAACTATCATTTGCACTTATCACATTCCCCTTTACTTGCCCTTAGCACCTAGCATCTCGCTACTTACTTACATCACCTAGATTTATATTTATACATTACAAAATGGGCCTAAACATGGGCAAACCCATGGGCCGACATTCCCATACCCGTTACATAAGCCCAAAACCCAAAATTCCCTAAAAGGGGTCGAGATCACGAGATCTTCGCTTCGACTTGTGCTCCACCTTCGACAGACTATCGAAGTCCAAAAATAGGTCAAACCTGAACAAGGATCTCCAAAACTTGGTCAAGGGCCAACATGGTCCAACCAGATCAGTATGCACAATTTACAGTGGTCTTGTCGTTTAATATTCCTTTGATTTGAACCTAGTCTTTGTTTGTTTTCCTTGTTGACAATGCTTGCATAAAGTGTTGGTCAGTTTCGTGATCTGGGGAATTTCTCTGACCTCTCTTTTGATGACTTTAACAAGGTTATTAAAATATATGTGACCCATTCTTTTGTGCCATAGCCAACTTTCATTTTCCTTTCATAGACAACACTTTTCATTTCCAATTTCACTTAACACATATATGTTGCTTGAAGTTCTCACAGCTGTAGCAATCAATTTTCCTGAAATTTCTTTTCTTATCTCACACTTTTGTGAATTGAAAGTAAATTTATGACCTTGGTCACACATTTGACTCACACTTAGAAGATCATGTTTCATATCTTCTACTAGTAGAACATTTTCTTCCTTTGTATTCTTGTTCCCAATTATGATTGTGCCTTTTCTAATGATTTTAGTTGAATCATCATTTCCGAAGGAAACTGATCCATCTCTTTCCTTTCTTAATGTAAGAAACTTGTCTCTATCACTTTTCATGTGTTTTGAATAGCCACTGTCAACATACCAACCATGTTTCTTCTGCTTAGCTTGTAGAGCGAGTGCGCCTGTTGGACATATTGTCATTCATGTGTTTTCATTGATGTCAACAGTCATTATAAGTTGTTATGATGGCAACATGAATCAGTCGTGATTAGTTATAGAGTTGGAATTAGTGTCAAGATTTCCAATAATGTCTTTCCATGTGTAATGAAGGGTCAATGATGGAAAGATAATGTCAAACAATAAGCAGAGCAGCAAGGTTAATCTCAGGAGGAAAAGTATAATAAAGATCGACAGAAGAACATCAATTTAAGGCTGAAATAAATTTGTGATTATTGTTGATCACAATAGGATCAACAATGTTCCTATGATAAAATCTTAGGAGAATTAGCAACTAACTATCAGTGCATAAAAGAATGCACAAATAGTTATTAAATATCAGGAGAGTTAGAGAATGAAGAGCACATTCTAGAAATGTCGTCCGATCGATGGAAATATTGAGAAGTCAACCAATACACAGGAAAAGGTGAGAAGCCTCAACATCCATCTGATAAAGAAAAGTGATGGTATTGATCATCTCATGGAATGGACGTCGATCATATGAGTGACTGTGGGCTTGAGGATCGTTGGAGGATTGTGACCATCGGATATGCAAGCCAAATCAATGGCAGGGATGAATTGTGGGGGTCGGAAGGAGAATTAAACATCTCACTAGTTCCAATCTTGCAATTGGTCTAGATCGTCAAATCTCACAGACTCATATATCGACAACTATGGTTGATCCAACAAAAGATCAGATTAAGTCGGATTGAGTTGTGACCATCCTATGCGCAATTGTCAGATCAATGGTAGGGATAGATTGCAAAGATCGAAAGGAGAATTAAATATCGCACTAGTTCCAACCCTGCAATTATTCAGGAGCATCTAATATTATAGCTTTGAATATCGACGATTATGGTTGACTCAAAAATAGAACACAACTTCAAATTGCGGAGTTTTGGTGAAAAATTAAACCACTCTCAAGTTGTGGTTCTGCAATCCGCAACGACCTTCGATGTTCACTTGACAATAGATCTACGGTTGGAATCAATTCCACTACCAACTAGCGGTTTCCATTGTGGAACCCGACGATAGTCTTAACCATTGGATCACTTTTGAGTGGAAGGATAGGCTAAGATGAGATATGAGATCTCAATCACCTGAATATTTGTCAGTCGTGAGATCATTCTAGTGGAAGGACGGGATAAGCTAGAAGAAGAGTCATTGGATTTAATCCAAGGCTAAGCAGTATCACAGATAGATCAAGCCATAGATCTAAAACCTTGATCAATGAACAACATTCATTTCGGATTAAAATATGTGAGGAGGTTACGCGCCGAAAAGTTTGAGACTTGAAATTCTTGAAGTTTGGAGACTCGGAGAGCCGAAATAAATTCTCGACCATCGGATCATCCAAAGTAAACCTCAACCATATGATTCAAGAGGACATGTGGCAGACCACGTCAAAAGACCACATCAGCAAGGACGTGTGGGAGATCTATGTCAGTATACCACATCAGCAATGACATATGGTAGATTACGTCAATAGACCACATCATCAAGAAACTGTGACAGACCACGTCAGCAGTCCACGTCAGCAAGGACACATGACACAGTCAGAGAATGACAAGTGTCAAGTTGAAATTAGTATTTCCGGTACGTGAAAATCACGAATTTGAGTGACATGTGGCAGCTACTCGACTCATGACACGTGATCCAGTGACGTAAGAAATTTACGTCATTCCTGGAGTTTTCACCACTAGAAAATAACAAAATCTCTGAAGTCCCAAAGGAAGAAATCCTGACGTAGATATGGTTCGTTCGATCTAAATAAAAACTTTGGGAGTATTCTTATCCGTCGATCTACTAAAGTGGAAGGATAGCGTAAGTTGAAATAGCCGAAGTCCCGGAGTAAATGGTGGTCATCCATCTCGATGTTTGATTAAGTATGAGCCATCAAATTGAACAATGAAAGGATGAGTGTAACGATCAAATCTGATGATTGATCTGTTTTTGCGAATAAACGCAAATCGTCCGATTTGTTTGGAAAATATGATTCGAAAGTTTTGAAAGGTTTGAAAATTTGAAATCATGAAGTTCCGAAGGGCGAAGTTCCGTCAGCTATCCATCTCATCGGGAGATTGAATCATGACCATTGATTTTGATAAGCACTCAAGCGATCATTTGGTCTAGTGCCTAGTCACCGAAAATGGTCATATGAAATAAGAAAAATAAAGGTAAAAGCTTAAATAATAAGCTCGTGGTTCTAATCCTATGGTCATATTATCATGGTTTAAAGGAAGCGCCTCATCCAGACTTAATTCAACAAAGAGTTACACCAGAACATTACAAAAAAACGATAAGAGATCGAATATGATATGTTGGTGAACCAAGAACACAGCATAATCTTGAGTACGATCTAATGAGTCGATCCATGTCTGTGATCAACTCATGAGGACAAATGAACTGATACACAGTCATGATTAAAAGAGAGTTAAATCATGAAAACATGAATAAATAATAAAAGGGAAAATGATATTAATTAAAGTTTAAAATTATCATTTTAAATGAAAAGGTACAATGGTTCAAATATCAAAAGACACAATGATTCAAATTCACACCAGTTGGAAGACTATATAAACAAAAAGGAATGGTGAGAAGAATGTAGTTGAATTTGTTGAAGTATATATATTTATATATAATGGATTGAATGAAAGTTCATTATATCAGGTTGGTGTCTGTTTAAAATCTGGGTCTTTTATGAGGATTGGATTCATCACATCTTAGTTGGATCTAAGATCAAAAAGTTGGGACTTGTTATGAGGGTTGGATTCCTCATTTCTCAGTTAGATCTAAGAACTACAAGTTGGGTCTTGTAACAGAGAGTTGGGTCTCTCATAGTTGTATGAAGATGATATTCAAATATTGATCTTATGTATTCAATCAAGTTATTTAAATAAATAAAGTATTGATTCCTTTATATATATTGTTTGAGAAAATGAAATAAATATTTATTGTTCAGTTAATTTGTGAAAAGTGGAAAATTGTCCAAAGTTTTGTGGCACTGATTCACCCCCCCCTCTCAGTGTCAAGTACCCATTTTCATCAATTGGTATCAGATCGGGTTCCTTTAGCATATTTTAAAAATTGAAGGTACATTCATAAGAAATGGGTGGACAGATTTCTATCTCCACAAATGAAGCTCCCTTATTTGATGGAACCGATTATTTATCATGGAGAGAAAATACAAAAAGATATTTGAAGTCAAGAGGATCTAGAGTTTGGGATTCGGTAGTAAGTAAGCCCTAGAACTTAACTACTTCAAAGAGCAAAACCAAAACTGCAAAAGAAGCAAAGAGAAATAATTCAGTAGCCTTAAAAGAAATTCAGGATGGATTAACAGACCAAGTCAAAGAAAAGATGAAGCACTACAAATCTGCGAAAGAAGTATGGCTTCAACTAGAAAGTTGTTATTAGAATGAAACACAAGAAGAAGAGAAATCCAATCAAAGTGAGGAACAAGACTCTAATGAAGTGGATTCCTGTCAGAATAAAGAACAAAACTCAGAAGAAGAGAGTTCTTATCAAGATAATGAAGAAGATAAAGAAAAGGAAAACATCAATCAGATTGAAGAACATATGTAGAGAAAAATATTTCTAATTAGAATGAAATACAGGATTTGATGCAAATATCATTCAACAGTGAGGAAGACAATCTCATCAAGGAATTGAACAATACCTCAGTAATCACTAAAGAAAGATTACATAATCTTAAAACTTATGTTGCAGCTGCTATAGGAGAGATTCGGTTGGAACCAGAAAATTATATGCATATTAAAATTCTTGTGGAGGCTCTTGACAGTCTTGAGTACACAACCTTGTGCACTTTAGAAGAGTTGGAGAAACTCCAACAGAAATATATGATGCTACTACAAAATCTATATCAATCTAACCATGAAGAGCGTGAACAAAAGTTTCATCTAGAAAACAAAGAAGAGGAGATGAAAAGTTTGAAAACCAAAGTTATTAATCTAACAGAAGAGATGGAACAATTAAAGAAACATGACAGTAAAAGAAAAGAAGTACTAAAAGAATCAGAAAAATGTTATGTTAACATTTATCCCATAGATGAAGTAGAAGAAGAACTACCAAAGGCCAAACAGAAAGTTGATTGGAGTCTCTATGTATACCACTATGATCATAATGAATCAAAATATAGTTTTCTTCATGACTACACTAAAGAATTTCTTGAAAAGAGTCAAAATCATATCATGGAAATAAAGGAAATACTCAAAGATAGTGAAAAAATCATATTTGATCAAAATATTCAGTTAGAAGAAAAAGAAGAGGAGATTGTGAAATTGAAGAATGAAATCAGCTAGGCAAAAGAAGAATCATGTCATAAGCTGGAAGCAGAATTTGTCAATCTCAAAAAGAAGTTTGAGAAGTCAAACACTCAACTTAAGGAAATCAAAGAAAGTAAAGAAGACCTAAAGATCCAGTTAACAAGGAAAGAAAAATCTTACCACATGTTAGAATTGGAAATCATCAATTTCAAAAGGATAAATGAAAATACTAATGCAGATCGGATGACTCAAATTGAAGAATCTAAGAAAAATGAAGAAGCCCAGAAGATTCAAATAACTTAAAAGGAAGAATCATGCCATATGTTTGAATTAGATAACATCAACCTCAAAAGTATTTAGCTAGAATACGAGGAATAAATTAAAGTATTGAAAACTAAAGTTTTTTATCTAACAAGATATTTAGAAGAATTGAAGACATATGAAAAAACTATTAAATGCAAAGAAGTATTGAAAGAGACAGAAGAAATAGTCATCAATCTAAAGACTCAACTTGAACATGCTAAAGAAATGGAAGAAGCCATGAAGATTCAGTTGACTAAAAGGGAAGAATTATGTCAAATATTTAAGTTAGAAATAGTCAATCTCAAGAAGATAAATGACAAGACAAATAATATTGTCAATTTCCATAAGTTCATCCATCCTAGATAATATTGGAACAGCCAAAAATCAATTGATGACAAAACTGGTCTTGGATACAATAATATAGAAAATCAAATGACAGATCCTTCAAGCCAAAATAAAATCAAGAAAGGAAACACTTTCAATGGCTATTTCTTTTCTTGTCATAGCTTTGGCCATAAAGCAATGGACTGCAAGAAACTAGAGAAAGGATATACAAGAAAATCCAAAAACTCAATTATATGTTGGAGATGTAATTTTCTTGGGCACACAGCAGAATTTTGTCATACAATGAGATGTTACAATTGTCATAGGTTTGGGAACAAATCCCAAAACTGCAAGAATACAAAAAGTCAATATTTGAATAAATCATTCAAGTCGGTGACAAAACCTAATAAAAGTTGGAACAATAAAGGAGATGAAAAATCTCCAAAAACACAATTAGAAAGAGAGGATCCAAAAAGCATAATATCTCACAATAATATATGGAGAAGAAAATATGAAGGAGAAAGCAAGAAAGATGTTATTACACCTGAAAATGAAGAAAATAATAAGAAGAACATGATGGGTAAAAGTCCTAATAAAGAATGTGAAATTCAATATGAGATAAATCAATCTCAAGAAAAGGAAGTACCTATAGAAGAATATGGGACAATATCAAATTCTGATGATGTCATAAGTTGTTAAAAAAATAAAATAAAAAGCAGAGAAGTTCAAGGAGTATCATTAAACAAAGATAGATTCTTGTGATAACAAAATTGGTATTTAAATCAATTGGTATAATTCCTAAATTGATATTCATGTGAAATATCAAAGAAGAATAAGAAGTAATCAAAAATATCAGTAAGATTCATACTCTTGTTCTATTTGACAAAGGAAAGTCAATAAAAATTCAGGAGGAGTATTTTTGTTATTAAATAAGCAATTAATTAGATTAAGTTTTGAAAAGACTTGATCACTACAAAAAAAATTGTCAAGAAGACTACTTATTTAAACACAAAAATCCCAATAAACTTAGATAAGAAGTTAGTAAATTAACAGGGGAAGAGACCTTGTCAAAAAGAGCTACCCTTTCAGAAACAAAGGGGGAGAGTATTCAGAAGCAGAGAGAGCATATTGACAGGGGGAATCATTCAGTTATGGCAGACAAAACATGATTCCAAGGGGAGTTACCCAAGCTCATATTTTGGTCAACAAAATGCAGAAAAATAGAGGTTGATCATAAGGAGAGCAACCCTTTTCCATTGATTTCAAAGGGGGAGAGTAACTTCAGAGGAGAGAAGAAAATCTCGCTTGCACCCCTGACCTATTTTGAGTGTGCTGCCATGGAAGCCCAGGGAGGGGAGCCGTCGCCCCCTCCTTCCCCCTCCACCTCCTTTCGACGCCTGGTAGAAGCCTGCAGCAAGAAGTCGACCGTCTCAGAAGCTCCTAGCTTTGGAAAGAAACTGAATGATATTCCAGAGATCGACCTTCCTCCTAAATACCCAATGAAAGTTGCCCTATCCCTCTCTGAACGAGGACTTATCAGTCATTTTATGGGACTCTAGCCCTCAACCAGATCCATAGACAACTGGATTCAACAAAACTAGAGACCTCTGATAAAAAATAGTGTGACATGCTACGCGGTCGAGCGAGGATACTTTATCTTCGAATTTATCTCCCAAGAGGACAGAGATTTGATTTTCAGGAATGGCACGTACTTCATGGGCACTCAAGGACTATACCTAAATAGATGGACCCTGAATTTTGACCCAGCTTCAGAAGTCCCCAAAGATGTCCCGGTCTGGGTAAGACTCCCCAACTTGTCGATCCACTACTAGAACCCCTCCTCGCTTCAGGCAATAGGTAATGGCCTTGGGCGCTACATTGACCGAGCAGAACCAAGAGACCAGTATTCCTGTGCACGGATCTGTGTGGAGGTTGATCTGGAGGTAGGCCTACCCGAGGCAATAAAGCTGAAGGTCGGCAACTGGCAACACTTCCAAAATCTAGATTATGAACAGCTTCCGTTCAAGTGCAGAGGCTGCCACGAATATGGCCATTTCCAAAGAAAATGTCCAAAAACCCCCCACTCCATAGAAAAATAAGGGGACGAAGGTTGGCAGTAGGCCCAGAAAGGGAGATCAAAAGCAAGAGGCCAAAGGAATGAGCAGACATAACCACAGAGAGCCAAACCCTCGGAAACCAAAGAAAAGGAGAACAGCTTCAGAATCCTAGCCAAAGAAACGGAGGAAAGAGAACAAGATCCAAATAAAGAAGTTCAAGAGGGATAAAAGGAAGGTCAGAATCCTGAAGACAAGGGGAACAAACCAACAGAAGAAGAAGGGACGCAAAACAACTCCCCCCAGAAGCAGGACGGCAGTCAGAACATAGAGGAAGGGGAGATCTCTATAGGCAGCGAATCAGACGAAGCAAATGAGGTCTGGGCCACCCCAGAGAAAAAGAGAAGAGGCTGGAAATCAAAAAACGTTGAGAGGAACCAGGAAGACTATAAATATGTGCTCAATGGGTCGCAACCCACCATCAAACAGATGATGATTGTTCATCAAACGCGGAAGCAGGCCAAAGCCTCCCAAGGAGGCCATCCCTCCCCCCAAGGTTTATAATGATCGCAACCTCCTGGAACTATAGGGGAATGGGCAGCAATAATAAGGAAGAAGCGCTTAAATATATACTCAAAACCTAGAAAGCAAGTATCCCATTGCTCCAGGAGACTAAAATGAGCCAGCAGGATGCGCTCAAATGTAATGACCGCATTTTGAATTAACGTTTAAATTTCTACCAAATTACTTAATTTCTGTAATTTCTATGAGCTTTTCGGTAATTTCTATGAGCTTTACAAAGAAGTAAACTTTTCAAAATTTTCAAATTATCTCAACACTTAAGATAACACTTACGCAAGTAGTATTCGGCAGTAAGTAATAAATCTAGGTAAACAATCCATGAATTTGAATTTACATACCTCACTCTGATGCTATCCGCAACCGCTTGCTCCCTTCGCTTGAACCTGCTCCTTAGGACACCCCAAAACTAGCCACCCTACCGACTAGTACGCCTAGCCCTAGGACATCAATGGGTGTCCTAGCCCTCCGAGCCCAAAACCTCTGCAGCCCCCCCTGGTGCACTGTAAATTCCACTGTAAACTCACTATGTCCCAATACTCCTAGTTCTCCCCTCTCGTAGCATGAATGAATGAATCCCCTCCATCATCCTTCTCCACTTCACTTATTCCTCCTTCACCGCCCTTCCTCCATTAACTCCCCCCACCAAATACCTTATCCCTTTATTAATGCCTTATCCTTTCATTAATTTC
>ML782377.1:630499-680543 GCA_009831015.1 Picea engelmannii | reverse complement strand
AGGAACCCTTAACCAAATCTCTGGCTAGCACACTTGCAGAGGTAAATGAAATCTACAGAAGACAAGGTGTTTTGATTCCTTCCTGTCTGAGCAGGAACCCTTAACCAAATATTTGGCTAGCACAATTGCAGAAGTAAATGAAATCTACAGAAGACAAGGTGTTTTGATTCCTTCCTTTCTGAGCAGGAACCTTTAACCCAGTCTCTGCTAGCCTCATGAAATCATCACACAAGATTGATGATAAAAAGAATTATAAATTTCATCCAATAAACTAAGACAGAGTCAGTAGTGTTTCAGCAAAGCGGAATCCATTAAAAACATTGTTTCAGCAAACGACAGTTAAACAAATCATAAACAGAAATTGTACTAACACACTTCTAACTAATGGGTGAATCTTGTGAAGAAGGTGGGCCCTCCCTTCTCACAAGATTCCCCTGAAACGAAAAAGCTAGAGAAGGATACTCAAAGCAGTCTTATATTCATCTGTTGAAATATCACATTACAGATTGGAAGAATAGAATACGTCCCCTTTCTCTAGAGTTTCTTTAATACATAAAACTTCGATCCATCAAATGGTGATTTCCTCTGATTTAAAGAGGAAATCCCTTCGATACAATAATTACAATGCATATCTGATCCTTATCCTAAATTGGATCTTCTTTCTAAAACAGCATAGGATGTCTTAGTCTCACGCAACCGAATGCTATTACAGGAGCTGAATGAGGTATTATTGTTACGGCTGGTGTAACAGTTTTTTTCTCGTTGTTGTTGATGTTGTTTCAGCATCGCAATTCGTGGGTTGTTTCAACCACGTGAATTGCGCTCTGACTGTGTTGGCCGCTGACTGTGATGGCTTCCTTGTGTTTCAGCATCGTCGATTCTGGTGGTTTCCTCTGTGTTTCAGCATCTGCAACTCTGGACTGTGTAACAGCTCCGTGTTTCATCATCTGCGACTTTGGACTATAAGGCAGCTCCGTGTTTCAGCATCTGCGACCTTGGACTGTATAGCAGCTCTTTGTTTCAGCATCTGCATCCTCGAACTATAAGGCAGCTCCGTGTTTCAGCATCAGTTATGTGTTTCAGCAACAGCGACCTTGGACAGTTCTGTGTTTCATCAATAGGCCTCAAATGCTAATCTGCAGTTTTGGACACTTATGCATTTCTAATCAATGGTTAAGTACGAGAGTGATGTAAAATATTATGCAAAACAGATTAAGCGTATAGTAATGAGAAGGGACGTTGTATACCTTTGAGATGATCATATAAAGTAATAGTATGGGTCTAAATGTAGGTGATCAAGAGTATAATAGTGGCAAAAAGTATAGGCAAAAAGGTACATTGTGTGGTCCTAACAAAACGTAAACCATCCGATCTCTTTGGGAAATCTGATTCGGAAGTTTTGAAAGGTTTGAAAAGTTGAAATCTCGAAGTTTCGAAGGGCGAAGTTCTGTCAGCCGTCCATCTCATTGGGAGATTGAATCGTGACCATTGATTTTGATAAGCACTCAAGTGATCATTTGGTCTAGTGCCTGGTCACCGCATATGGTCATATGAAATAAGAAAAATAAAGGTAAAATCTTAAATAATAAGCTCATGGTTCTACATCTATGGTCATATGATCATGGTTTGAACGAAGCACCTGATCTAGACTTAATTCGATAGAGAGTTACAAGAGAACATTACAGAGAATTGATAAGAGATATAATATGATATGTTGGTAACCCAAGAATGCAGTAGAATCATGAGTACAATCTAATGAGTCGATCCATGTCTGTGATCAACTCATGAGGAAAAACAAACTGATACACAGTCATGATTAAAAGAGAGTTAAATCATGAAAACATGAATAAATAATAAAAGGGAAAATGATATTAATTAAAGTTTAAAATTATCATTTTAAATGAAAAGGTACAATGGTTCAAATATCAAAAGACACAATGATTCAAATTCACACCAGTAGGAAGACTATATAAACAAAAAGGAATGGTGAGAAGAATGTAGTTGAATTTGTTGAAGTATATATATTTATATATAATGGATTGAATGAAAGTTCATTTTATATGGTTGGTGCATGTTTAAAAGTTGGTTCTTGTATGAGGATTGGATTCCTCACATCTCAGTTGGATCTGAGATCAACAAGCTGGGACTTGTTATGAGGGTTAGATTCCTCATTTCTCAGTTGGATATGAGAACTACAAGCTGGGTCTTGTAACAGAGATTTGGGTCTCTCATAATTGTATGAAGATGATATTCAAAGATTGATATTATGTATTCATTCAAGGTATTTAAATAAATAAAGTATCGATTCCTTTATATATATTGTTTAAGAAAATGAAATAAATATTTGTTGTTCAGTTAATTTGTGAAAAGTGGAAAATTGTCCAATGTTTTGTGACATTGATTCACCCCCCCCCCCTCTCAGTGTCAAGTGCCCATTTTTATCAGTGCATTATTCATTAGTGTATTGATTCTTATTTATTATCCATGTCCTTTTCTGACGTTCATGTCTGTGATTGTTGTTGTTCTGTTGTGATTCTCTAGGAGGGATTATCATTATGCAATCTTCGGCCATGTGTCCAAAGTTGTTACACTTGTATCATTCCACTTCAGTGCACAATGATCCAAACACGTTGTAACTTCTTCTCTATGTTTCACTAGGCCTTCTTGGATAACCCTTTTGTGTATGACTTTCAAATTTGTTTATGTTCCTATTGTTAGCTCTGAAATTCACAGCTTTATGTCCAAAATTATTACATGCATAACATAAACCAAAAATGATATTTTGATACATGGGAGTTGAAGATCTTCTGAAAGGAGGTTCTCTTATGAATCCTTCTTCTTCCTGAGACCTATTTGTTTCTGTCGGTCGTTGATTATGAAATCTGAATCTTCTCAGTGGAGGAGTGTCCCTGTAATTTTCTATGTACACCTTCATATCCCCTTTGATTGTTTTTGCATAGCTTTTTGGATATGTTTCTTGTTCTGTTGTTTTGGAGCTTGATCCCTTTTTTGTTTGATTGCATCCAAGTCTGGACTTGTCATGATTAGACCTTTGACTGTTGATAATGCCATTCAAAACTTTTTAGTTGTTCTGCATATTTTTCTCTTGAAGATCCTTTCTTAATGTGACAATCTATGCTTCCAAATTTTCAATGATCTTGTCTCTTCCTTCTAGTTGTTCTTTGTGTGCTTCTAAAATTATTTTATCCTCTTCAATTTGAACCTTCAAATTTTTTATCATTTGTTCTAATTCATGAGTGTTTCTTTCTTGTCTAGTTCCAATTGTAGCTTCTTGTTTTTCCTCTTTTATCTTCTAATAACTTCTATGGCACTCAACAATTCCTCTCGGTAGTCAACTTCTGCCTCTTCAATTTCTTCTTCGACTTCTCCAGCTTCTTTATATTCTTCTTCAGAGTCTTCTTTATCAAAGTCTTCTACTGTCATGAATAGAACTATTTATGTCTCACTGTCACTGACTTCATCTTCATCTGATGATGACATGTCTTCTTTGGTGCCTAAGCTTTTATTGAAAAGATTCTTTGTGGTTCTTTTGCCTTTATATGTTTGTTTGCTTTTTGAGTAACCTTCATTATTTATATTTTTTTTATGAGGACATTTGTTAGCAAAATGACCAATACCATCACAATTAAAACAAATTAAAGGAAGCTTATCTCTATACCTATTTTCGGTTCCCTTATTTAGTCTTTTGACAAAGTTGGCACGTATTCATCATCTTCTGAGACGTCACTATTGTTGCTATGTTCTTTTTCTTGTTGCTTTCCCTTTTTCTTTGATCCTTTGGATTCTTTGAAGGCTGCTTCTTTTACATCTGGATTTTCCTATTCAGTTCTCATTTCATATGTTGTGAATATTCCATGTAGTTCGTCCATGCTTATTGAGTTTAGATTGGATCTTTCTTCTAGTGTTGATATCTTAGGGTCAAATCTCATAGGAATATATCTTATTACCTTTTGAACAATTATAGATTCTTTGATTTATTCTCCCAATCCCATTATTGCATTTACTGTTTCATCGACTCGTAAGAAGTAAGTTGCAATATTCTCGTCTTCCTTCATCTTTAGTTGTTCGAACTGACCTCTGTAAGTTTGAAGCTTTATTGCTTTGACCTTTGAATCTCCTTCATAAATATTTCAAAGTTTGTCCCAAATCTCTTTAGCGGATTTACAATTGGCAACTTTGGTGAATATCGTTTCACCAAGACCATTCAGAAGTGCATTTGTGGATTTGGAATTATTCTGACCGAGTTTCACCACTTTGTCATTTGTTGACGGAACTGTTGATACTATGTATCCATCTACAATTGATTTCCAAATTTCAAATCCCTATGCATGTATATATGTCTTCATCCTTATGCTCCAAAATGCATGCTTTTGTCCATCAAACTGTGGTATTCCATTTTTATACAAGTTGTTTCTCTCCATGATCTACCTTTCGATGGTTAAATTGGTTTTTGAAGGAACCTTCTCTGATACCAATTGTTGGATTACTAAGAGGGGGGGTGAATCAATAATAGAGCAATCTAATCCTTTTTAACCATATAATCCAAGTGTTATATCAATGTAGCATTATCATCCAATAACTGCAGAGTAAATAAGCAATGAACAAATGAACAATCATACACATACACAGTACACCATTATTTTACGTGGAAACCCAAAGTGGGAGAAAACCACAAAATTATTTTTCTTATATGTCTTGAAGAATTACATTCATTGGAAGCACCAACTTCCTTTTTTTTCTAGTTGCAATTGGAAGGAGGCTTCAAGCCCCTAGTTTCTCAGGCTACAACCTGAGGGAAGCTCCAACTCCCCAATTCTCTGGCTACAACCAGAAGGAGGCTACAACCCCCTAAGTTCTCCAGCCACAACCAGAAGGTGGCTACAACCACCTATCCTTGCCCCATCCAACTGCCTTGACGTAGAGGTAGAATAATGAAACCATTGTCACACAATCACTGTGAGATATACCATTGTGCAATTGTATCAACCTATACCATTGACCTTCATCCAACCTATACAACTACCCGGTAATCCATATGTACCTGAACTGAACATGTATCAAAAAAAATACAATAGGTACGCGACTTGTAGTGTTGCAGCATGTGTATGTACATGAATTATCTATTATGAAGCCCACATATGTATGTGACCAAACTGTTATGCAGTCTGCGCATGCCTTTTGAAAACTAGGGTTTCCTTTCTCTTGAAAACTTATGACCCTCTGTAACTTCTTTCACATAGATCTATAACCTGTCACTGTATCCAAATTGTATATGTACCTTGTGCTTGCATCCTCTTTACCCAAAGGATCTATATATCTCTCTAGTCATGTGCCATATAAATGTGTGTAATCATAAACAAGTATAATATCCCTCACATGATCCATACCTGAAACCCTTTATGGTATTCATCCTCTCAATACATCAATCACTTCACAAATACAAGCTCTCAACCATGTACCACAAAATCCCTTATCCATATGCCAAGAAATATAAGATGTGCCTCAACAAGAAGTATAATGATAAATATACCAGCATTGTATTTCTATAGATATGACTTATACAGAAGATCCCATGCAGCCACTAGTCTCTCTAGGGAGAATTCTCAAATCTCCATAACCACTTCTCATGCATACGTCAAAATCCAACTATTCATAGAAATAATACATACCTTTTGAACCAATGGATAGATATGATATATCTGAGCACTGCAGACCTTCTTGGGAGCTTGATCTCAGAATCTAGAGCCTCTGCATCTTCATCTCTTCAAGTTTCCATGGCTTTACCAACATGTACATACCTTAATACATTTCCATCCCATGTATGTACGCACCCTAATGCATTGCCAGCTCATGTACGCCTCAGTATGTACGCACCCTAATACACTCTCAGCCTGTGTATGCCTCGGAAACTAGGGTTTTTTAGTATTTGTTGTAATTTTAAAACTTTCACCGTCAACCCTTCATACTACCTCAGACTTTCGCAACTTCATATGCATCAATGAGTACTTGCAATAAGCCTTACACAACAAAAGATATTCAATATGTTCAAGTGTGATTAAATGAGAGAGCCTTGCCTCTTATTCATACTTTCATGTAGAATCCCACTTTCCTTATTTTAGGGGCTTCTCTATTAACTTTATTATTTAAATAATTTCTTTTGTAAACACTTTGACTTTTTGGGGCTTCTAGATGACTAATGAGGGTCCTCCAACTTCACATGGCCATAAATCTCTAACCGTGAGGAGTTATGTGACGTTCCACATACCACTAGAAATGGCATGACAAGCATTATCCATATAGGATAGTTTCACTAACAAATTCATTGACCTTCATCTCATTATTCCATAATTAAGCATGGGTTCTCTAACCATACTTCTAGGATAACTCAATCTGCAAAGCGTCTTCCCGTGAGGGATTTCACCATAAGGGGACCACTTTGGAGTTCACCCATTTGTACTTCTTATCAACCATGACAAGACAATAATGATTCATATTTACATCAAACAAACTTGGGTCCATTACCCAAACCTTTATGCTACCGGAATTTGCTATCGGACTTTCTTCAAGGGTTGCATCAATGACAACCAACCTTAATCAATAGATGTTAATATATTCCTTTACTCTAAATGACACTTGACTCTCACTACAGTCCCTTGTTGTCATCCTATTTTATCCACTTCAAGTTTTTTCTCACCTCTAGCTTCTTCATTAGAACTAGGGCTTGACTCTTGAAGCTTCCTTTTATTCTTCATATTCTCTTATACCATTGTGGAAACAAAGTCGATGAAACTATGGTTCATCTCAATGATTCCATGTGCTATCTAAGAAACTAAATATCATATGATCCATATGGTTCTCTAAATGGGTTATCCTATATTGGGTGTTATTGGTCTTTGTTGCATCACCCATGGTCTAGTATCGAGTTCCTTTCTACCTCGTCTAATATCATTTCAAAGTTTATGGGCACTAAATCTCCACCTTCTTGCAATTTTCTCAATGTAGTTAGCATTCATGTGTAACTTCGCCCTTGAGGTCAAGAACTAGGCTATGATACCCAATACAATTTGTAATTGTATGGACTATGGCAAAATTGATTCACCAACACAGATCCTAAATGTGAAATAATAAACATTGTAAATTATTATCTATAATACCATGTTAGGCATTTAAAAAGGATTGTGATATCCTTAACAAGGATATGTTAACAAAAAAAATGTGAAAGAACACATACAATGATAACACAAGAGATACCATGGATCCTACCCTTATGGGAAAAATCCAACATAGAAATGATTGGCTTACTTTGGTTATTTTTATTAGTTCTTTTGTAGTTACAAAGCCCTTTTCATATTAAACTTAGGGAATGTGGAGTACAATAACATGTTAAAGTTTGTATGTGTATATATTAAATGAACCAATGAATCAATCTCTATCTAAATCATTCTCTCTAGCCTCCACAATCCAAGTAGAACCAACACTAGCTTGACCTGTGAACAATATTCTTCTTTTTTTTTGTTTTCTCCTTAGAACTCTTTCACTTGAACCCCCCATCCAACCTCTAATAGAATAGTGGAACCATCCAAAACTTTTAACTAACCCTCTTTTCTTGATCAAACCCCTTTTCCTTAATGGACCCCTCCTTTATCCTCTTATTCCTAGGTATCCAGAAGGATAATGGCCTTTAGAACTATTTCCAAAACAGTGCCCCAAGATTCAATTATACAACCCATTCGATATTTCAAATTCTATAGAGCTTAAGGAGTAGGCCATCTTTATCCATGAAACATGGTGCCTTATTATTCAATGTAGCCTACATATCATCCTTTTATTTTTCCCCTATATGGTTGTGACCAAATGGACCTAAGATTACTTCTTAAGATTATGTGTTTAGGTATTATTTGTATTGAAGTGTAGATGGAAGAGTTGTAGCCTCAATACTTTACTGTGTTTTTCTTTGCAATAGTATTTTTGTAAAGAATAGAGGGAGAACATCCCAAATCCCTTACTTCTTACCCTACATCCCACACTGCTTCCAAGTACCATGTATCCCATTGCTTCTTACTTTCCATTCCTTAGCCTTTTCATTTAACATGGAATGTGAATTTAACATCTCCCTCCACTTAATACAAATCTTTGCATGCTCAACCTCTATGTGATTTGCATTTTTTTTTCCTTATCCTTAAATTTATATAGAGAGTGCAGAAGTAACATCTTCCTCTGCATGAAAAAAATATCCATACCTCTTCCTTGACTTTGTTGATTTCACATTTTTTCCCACTCTTTATGTGGAACATATAGATATGACCTTTTCTCCAACTCCTCCATTCCTCTGTGTGGCCAAAATATTCACATTTCTTTCCTTAGCCATTCTTGAGGGAATTCTTGAACTTCTCTGAGGGTTATTTTAAGGTTGTGAGATAGAAAACAAGTCTGAATTGAGTAAAGGTTTCACGTGGAAAAAGTAACAAGATTTTTTAAGCATAAACATTTAACTAGAGAAAATAACTTAGCCATTTCAACTCTTCAAGGATCAATTTGGATCACACCTCCCTATTGGGAGGCTTTTGGTCCCCAAAAATTTATAATTAATGGTGAGGAAACCTATATACAACTTGGTTTCTCTCATATAACTTTGTTTTCCTTAGAGTTTGTCCCTTTAGACCAATTTGCCAAATTTCTTGATGTCCTCTACAAGTCACCTAGATCTTTTGTTTCATTATCATATTTAATGGATTCTTTGTCACATAATTTCTACATTACTCTTCTTTCTTTCACTGGAATTTATACCAATGGTGTTATTATGTTTCCTCTATTTGTCTTTAGCCTTTTTCTAAATTTATCTTTATACATGGATATTCAAGATAAGAGATAGCAAACATCTCAAACTCTTTCTAATTCCATCATAAGCCTACCATTGGTTCTTCATTCATCACTTAGAAAATAATATTGCAATTATATTTTTAAACATAAACATATACCATCTTATAATACCTCTATTTCAAATACTATCACTATCATTTCTTAAATTTTTCACATGCATATTCAAAATTGAAATTTCAAATAGTTCAAACTATTTTTAATTGTCATGTTAATCCTACCAATAAATTTGACCACTAACTTTGATTTGTTTCCATCACTTTGAGCATAATAATACTCTTAATTTATGTCCATCATTTTGAACCTAGTAGTACTCTTAAATATAGAATTTTACATCTTATAACCCTATTGCAAGTATTATCGCTAGGATGTTAAGATATTTAGACACTTAGAAGTTGGTTAAGATCAACCTAGTCTATTGCATCTTAAGGTAAAAGTGTGTTTCTTTATTATGCATTTGTAGTTATATAATCCAATGGTTACAGTATGCTCTAGACATAGAGTGATTCAACAAATCATATTCTCCTCGATCTTAATGAATATATTAATATGTGGCTTAACACCTGATTGGTCCATGATCTCTATTTAAAGAGCATGCAAGGTCATTTTTCTATGATCGATTATGAGAAAATATCTTGTAAAATATTTTTATTTTGCAATAATATATTGCCTAAAGTGGCCACATTGGTTGGGGTTGTGGACTATTTCCCTCTTAGATGGTTTTAACCATGTAAAACCATTGGTGTTATGATTTGTTATCTAGTTCTGTGAGTGGTTTCTTAAGGAGTCTGTCCTGTGTGGGAATACCTTGTTTTGTCAAACATGGTATCAAAGCCCATTTGACCACCCACTCTCGTTGTAGATCAATATTCCAACCTTTGTTATCGCATTTATGGGTTATATTGTTTATGTGCATTTCTAGGCAAAGTGGACTATTCCATTGCATCAGTATCGTTGATTGCAATTGGAAACGCTATTGTTTCACTTGAAAAGGTTTTTGTTTACCTAAGATACAAACATTTTTGTCAGCTCCAGAGGTATAAATTTGGAATACACCCTTCTAAAAAAGAAAATTACAGAGTTAATATTTTAGTATTCTATTTTTAATCTCAGTTTGCTACTCTTTTCGGTTTGAGTATGCTCTTTGTCGTGCGCTTTGTGATATCTCGGCAAATCATAAACAAAGAGGAAAATGTTTTATTTTCTATGCATTTTCTTTTGTTTCTGATTTATTTGAGGTCAACAAATAAAAAACAGAAAGAAAACTTGCATTTTCCAGGTAAGTTAATTGATATTTAACCCCATTATTGTTGAGAATTGAAAAATAATTTTTTGAAATTTCATTTGTTTTTGTATGACGTTGTATTGAAATTTGTGTAGAAAAAAACAAGGGTTTTGGGGGTAATCATGCACTTCGACACAAAGAGTAATAAAAAAAATCCCCCTCCTCCTTCATCAAATTTGATACATATTTTTCAGTAACTCACTTGGTTGAAAGTTGTTTTATTTAGTAAGATGTCTTGAGTTCAAGTCTCTCTTTTTTTAAGTTACCTTTTGAAAAAGTTCATGCAAACTTGAGTTGTCTCATAACTTTATTGTAAAGTGTATTTCACTTTAAGTATAAAATTGAATCACTATAAAGTAACTTTAATATTTTTTTTAAATTTGTTTTTTGCATGCAACTTTAATTTATAAACTTTGTTGTAAAAGTGATTCTCACTTATTCTATAAAAATGTATCACTTCATAATTTATTTGCAAAAGTGAGCTTATAGGTAAAGTTAGAAGGAAGGGAAATTTTTTTGACTTAGCCATCTCATTATGCATCCATCACCACGTGGACCAATTTCTACCTACCACATGAAACTTTGGTTATTGTTTATGCCTCTTTTTTAAAAGGGCATAACTTTCACATCTGAAGTCCATTTTCAATGCCATTTTTTTAAACTGCCTATTTTTTCGAGAGATTTCTATCCAAACGGACAATTTAAGCTTTTGAATCCACATTACATGTATATTTTAATATGCATCCAAATGATATTTTTCTTACTAGTACCAACTACTTCTCATGGAAATTTGTTGGAGATATTACACACTCGCCTAGAATTGTTTTCCTAAGTTTGATAGTCCAATGTGGAGAATGCTTCCTTAGATGAGAATATTCTCTCTATAGAATATTCTTCTACAAAATAGGACATTCATCTTCAATTCAGAGTCAGTTACACTCAATTAGACTAGTGGAAGTCACTCATACATGGAAACCTTAGTTTATCACCAACAATTGCATGTGTTTCTCTCAATTCCACACATGTGACTCAGTTAACTAATGATTGCATGGATCCGTTAACTAGGACTAGGTGGTAGTTCACTCCAGTTTTTGTTAGTGAGTGTCTAGATATCTCTAGATCACTACTATGGATCATTAGTTACTCGTGTAGACTATATCAATTGTAAATTATTCACTCTTTGAGTGTGGAATGCGGTTAATACAATTTATCATTCTTTCACTCCTATTTTTCTCTCTTGTCCTCACCTTTACAAGTTGTGTATGTTATTTTTCTAGCTAGATATTATGTGCAGGTATTCACCACATTATACAAGGTATCAGAGCCCACATTTCACTAGAAAGGATCGTCACCAACACTCTTTTGCAGGTACTGAAGATAGAACAAAGAAGAATTAAAGATGGATTACTCACCGGCAATTCTTCTTACGCCTCACATTCTCTCCAAGATCAACGTGTCATAGATCCATCAGCCATATATCAAAATACTCGATATGGGTAAATATAGTTTTTGGTATAGAGACACATTGCATAAGGATTCTCACGGTCGCCAAAAATATTGAATACCCACATTGTAGTTTAGAAGATAAAGTTGTTTTATCAGATATATAGTTTCCACGGATCCATCAGCGATATCTCCAAATCCATGATCTGGGTTGATCTAATTTTTTGTAGAGAGATGCATTGCATATGGATACTCACTCTCAACAAAAATATCCAATAGCCACATCTTAGTTTAGGGGATATAATGGTTTTATCGTATCTATATATTTGTGCAACAGATCATCGAAACCTCAAATCGTTACTCTAGCAAGAATATCATTCATTGGGAGAGAATCATTGTAATGGAGTAAAAAGATGTAGTTATCTCGACCCTTCAGAGTCTGAATCTAAAACTTGTCAAAGAAGTTATCAAACTTCGAGTTGAACAAGAGAGATCCAAGATTTGTCTTCAAAACATGTGTACCTATTATTCCATGAATTCTGAACTCATTTAGATACTAATGGAGAAGCATCAAGCTCAAGTTGATACTTGGAACACCCGCATTAATGAGATGGAGGAGAAATTCACTCTTCTAAACAAAAAAAATTGGTTCATTTAAAATAGAAGGAAGATATTAATATTGCTTGTTTGCAGAAATATCTGCAACAGTATCTTGCTTCGAATTTCTCTTTTGCATTGTTTACCACTACTGAGCTTCATTCACCAAATTTTGAGTTGCACACTCGTGGTTTTGGGTCAAAATTGATGCATAATATGGGATACACTGATGGTTGTATAAATTCTTACTCCAACACCTAGGTACTTTTTTATCTAGTGATTTCCTTACTTCAATTAGATTAGCAGCTCACAAAATAATAATACACTACTGAAATATTCAACTCAATATCATGCAGTGGAAGCATAAACTAGGAAACCAAATCAAGCACACATGAACACCATAATTTTTGGGTAAATACCCCTGAAAAAACCCCTAGGGGAAAACAAATGTTGAGAATGATTTTATTATGCTAAAATTAGGGCTCCCATAACATGGATAATGGCCCACTCAGAGAAATACAACTGCAGACTAACCTAGCAAGGGATGATCTATTGTACAATCAATTCTGGCACACTTTTAGAGGAACCCGTGACTATATTTCATGTGACCCACAGATGTTCATGACTTTCCTCACTGAGACCCGCGGATGTCCGAGATTGTCTCCTTTTTGAACCACGAATATGTACGGAAAGTCCGTGCGAAAAAATCTGCACAGTATGACTCTTTCTTGTGGCTTTCTTCTTCTTAAACCCACTTGTGTATGCCTCTGTTCTCTCTTCTCCTTGACCTGTATGATCTCTAGATGAAGGTCCTTATTCACCTATCCATGATATTGAACCACAGTCCTTTGTGATCCAATACTCTGTGTCTACTCCCTCAACACATGTCAATTCAAGTGTGTTTCTCCTTCACCCTAGACTTTCTTTTATAGTCATGAGTTACAATCTATTTCTAATCACAAAAGTGATCTACGATTGAGAATACTTCTCACACTCACTTTGAGATTTAGATCACATGTTGTATGCTAAGTACTTTTAGAATGTCTCATAAATAACTCAATTAACTAATTATATAATTAATTAATTAAAGCAATTTACTTTAATAATTCCTTTAACTAAAGTAAATTCAAGAGTAGAAGGCTCTGGACGATTTCTACACTTCTAGACACATAGAACTGTGCAGAAATACATGTATTATGCCACCACTAAGATCAACACTCCCTCATAGCAAGGAAGGTATTATGCACCACTCCAATTATGTCCCTGAATAATACAAACTTCCCTTTCTCCAAGGGTTTGGTCAGAATATCTGCAACTTGCTCATATGTGGAAATATATTGAAGCTTCATTGTTCCTTTCTAGATCCTATATCGAATGAAGTGATATATGATATCAATGTGATTGGACCTATCATGGAATATTGGATTCTCAGAGAGTTTGATACAACTATGATTATCACATTTTATCACCGTAGGCTCCAACACTTGACCAAATAAAATTGTAAGAAATTTTTGAAGCCAAATGGATTAACAACTACCCTTACTCATTGTCATATACTCTACCTATGTTGAATTGAGTGCCACGGAAGTCTAATTCTTGTTGAACCAAGTAATCATTACTGACCCCAAGTTGAAGCAACACCCTGAGGTGCTCTTTCTTTCTATTTCACTTCCTGCCCAATCCAAGTCTATATATCCCTGCAACTCTAATTCATCTCCTTTGAGATATGTCAATCCATACTCCAATGTACCTCTCAAGTACCTGAGCACATGTTTTTTTGCGATCCAATGAACCTACCTTGTCTATACCATGAACCGACTCAAGGTTTTCACAACAAAACAAATATTTGGTCTTGTTTTGACCAAATACATCAAGGACCCTACAGCTACAAGTATATCCTAGGATCCACTATCTCTGAATATTAAGTGTCAATCTTCTTCAAATTGGTAATCATAGGTGTAGCCATCGGTTTATAGTCCTCCATCCTGAATCTCCTCAAGATCTCTACTGCATGCTTCCCTTGTCCAAGTTATATATCTCCCAATACCTTCCATACCTCTAACCCCAAGAAATAAGGCATCAAGCCAATGTCCTTCATCTTGAAATCACTAGCCAAATCTACTTTGCACCCTGCAATAAGATCCTTTGCACCTGTGAGAAATAAATCTTCGGTGTACAAAACCAAGATGAGAGGATCCTCTCCAAAAAGTATGAAGTACAAGTTAGGATCTTCCACACTCTTATTAAATCCCATACTCTACAAGTATCCATCGATCCTCGAATACCATGCCCCGGCTACCTGTTTAAGTCCATACAAGGCTTTCTTAATCCTAGACACATGAGACTCCCTACAATGTACCTCAAATCCATAAGGTTTCGCTATGTATACTTCCTACTCAATGATCTCGTTGAGGAACATTGTTTTCACATCCATATGATGTATCCTCCACTTCATAACTGAAGCAATAGAAATAATATCTCGAATAGAATCATATTATAACACCCATGTTTCCCCTAGCTTGTAATTAATCATAAAATAGGATTACCATGCTAAGGCATGTGGACAATGTAAATGTATTATTGTTAAACTGCCCATAACTGACTGTTGGGGGGGTGAAGCCTTGAAGTACGAGCCATGATATATCCAGAGGAAAGAAATAAGTTAATAAAGAAAGGACCAGTGGTTGAATCATCAACAACCCCCATGAATGGAAGCATGGTCTAGCTACAGGATGTCAACTCAAAGTGCCATAGAGACCTATATACCTAATCTTCCTTATGACAGAAGGAATGGGATAGGTCGGAAACCTTCCAGAGGAGGGAAGTTAAGATACATACAGAGATAGCAAGAGAGGAGACACGGGACGAGAGAACAAGCTTGTAAAGGATATGTGCGAACCCAAAGGAAGTGTCGAGAACATGACCTAAAGGACCTGAACACAAACTTGATGTTGAGGAAGCATCTTATAAACCTCACAGGGTCGTTGTGACAGAGAGAGTTTCTCTGAGAGATGGCGTAAATTCCCTAGTGATATCATGGCTTGGCATGGGGGTGGCCAGAGTGCTAAGAATAAATGCCTCTAATCCTATGGTTGGGTATAAAGGTGCACACCCACAGTCAGTTGGTTGGATGTAACTTGTAATAGATAAGTATTCTCATACCATGTGAAATTAAGCTGCAATTATGTAATAAAATGGGATATATTGTGAATGACCCAGGGATGTGTATGTTTTCTTAATGGTTATATTGTATCTCTTTATTCTTTTTTAAATTGTGTATTCAATCTAGTATGGATTGGACATGTTTTGTATTTGTAAATGCTTGCGTCCTGTGGTGGCTTAAGCTAAATCCATGAACTGTGAGTTCGTCGACCTTGGGCATAGTTTCATGTATGCATTTCGACACTCCTAGTCATTCTAATTCCCTTGGAGGAGAGATTTTGTTAAATCTCAGGAGAGATAGTGCACGTATGCATAGTCTCTCTGTGAGGCAAGTAGAGATCGAGAACCACTTTAGTTCTAGAGTTGAGGAATGAGCGTAAGGGGTGCGCAGAAGGATTCTTCCAAGTGTTAAGTTCAAGAGAAAGAGTGTAAATCTCTTAAGCCTTTTAGAGCTAACAAATCTTAGAAAGAGTAGCGAGTCTGAAGTATCGAAAGGGAAGGTTCCCTTGTTTGGAAGACGAATGGACGAAATTTGTTCGGAAGAAGCCATGGTCTGTTGTGACCATTGGATATGGGAAAGAGAACGAGAGTTAACCCTTTGAGTCATTTGGACTTCATGAGTTTGGCGAATTGAGAAATTTCATCGTAAGGGAAGTAAAATCCTCGAAGTCCTGAAGTTAACTCTGAGCCTTAGATCTGAGGATGCCTGGGAACTGTCCCGACCGTCAGATCTAGGAGGTAGATGATAGTCAAGTCACCATATCTACCCATGAATTAAGAATTTGACAGCAGAGATGGATGCAAGCCGTTTAATGGGAGGAGAGGGCATCATGGTCATCATATCAACTCAAATAGTCATTGGAGTTACCGAATCAAACACCAACCGCTCGATTTAATTGATGGTTTGGAATCATTGCGGAGTGTGAAGGTGAATTTAGTGGACCTAGAAGTTCACGGCCCACAATCAACCCACGTCCTTGATCTTGTTGGGTATGGAAGATCAACAACTAGTATTAGACTAGATTCGTTCGAGCACTTAATCACGGAGGTGGGACCCTGCAATCATTGTGAACCATCGATCTATGAATGGAGATAGAGGGTGGGGAATCATTGCAGAACACGAAGGTGAAAGTAGAAGATGCGCTAGTTCGCGGCCCGCAATTCACTAACCTTGTTGATCTCGTCAAGATAGAAAATCAACAACTCCAGTTAGACCAAGTTGGGTGAACACTTTCCAGATTGTGGAGGTTAAGCTCTCTAATAAAGAGCATGCATGTTGGGGCCCCACAATTACTATGAACCATTGATCATCTTCGACCTTCGATATGAGTTTGACGAGATTCTTGAAACACAAGGAGAGTGTGGGAAATTGAAATCCTCAAAGAGATCAAGCTTAGAAGAGATAACACTTTTAGGCTTATAGATGAAGTCCAAGAGATGGACCCATAGGAGGGGCAAGGGTCGAGGCATTTGAACCCTTAGAAAATATTCTAAGTCGGAAAATATCAGAAGCTCAGGAGGAGTGGCAGTGGTCGTTGGATCACAACACAAAGGACAAATAGTCATCTGATTGAAGCAAGGTGCTCGAGCCTTAGTGCTTCACACATGCAGGAGAGTGGACTTACCAAAGTCCCGAAGTCCCGAAGTAGTTTGGGACCATTCATTGTCAGGAGAAGGAGATCCTGACCATTCTCTGACATGAGAAACATGTCATCAGATTGTAAGCTTTAGATAATCGCTTCAAGAGGTTTTAGTTGAGATTTGAGACTTCTGAAAACCAGAGATTGAATTAAACGTCAGTTGTTGGAACCAGAGGACAGGAGGCGTAATTTTGTGGACTCTGGGTAAAGACTTGAAGTAGTTCATGGTCATTTATCTCTAGGAGGGGTACGTGTAGATAGATCGGGGTCTCCGAACAAATGCACTTTAGAAGGAAACAAGTGTGTAGAAGCTTGAAACTCCTGAAATACGAAGAGTCGAAGTAGATCCTATGCGTTGGCCGAAAAGAGATATGTGTCGATAGATTGAAGACTTTGGGGAAAACTACTTCAGACGTTTCCAAGTGAGGAGTAAGACAAACTCTCGAAGCCCCGAAAGCCAAAGAGAATATGTACCATATATCCAGAAGGGCGCGTGGCAACAGATCATGAACTCCAGGTGGAAGCACTCCAAGAGAACATGAAGGAGAAGAGTTTGAACTTGTCGAAGCCTAAACAGCCGAAGAATCTAGGAGTTGTCAATCTGCGGGAGGACGCATGTCATCAGATCACGAACTCCAGGTAAAACCATTTTGGGAGGAACAAAGAGTGAGAAAAACTGAGATCTGAGATCTTCGAAGGCCAAAGTCTCGAAGTAGACAAGGGTATTTGATTTAAAGAGGACATACGTTAATACATTGTGAGATACGGGTGAATCGCATCAAAATTTCGGTTGAGAATTGAAACTGTCGAAGCTCAAAGACCTGAAGTGAATTTGGAACATCTGATCTAGAAGAGACGTGGCGTAAATATATGGACTCTGGGTAAAGTCCCGAAGTAATTCATAGCCACCATATTAAGGGGGACGTGGCATAAATCTGTGGATTTCAGGTAAAGACCCGAAGTAACTATCAATCATCTGATTCAAGAGGACACACGAAAGTAATCCACATACGTCGAGGGGGAGTGAAAGTTGAGGACTGAGAAATCCGAAGTCTGAAGACATGAAGGGATCGCAGCCATTCATCTGAGAGGGACACACGTCTGTGGATTATCAATTCTGGATAAAATCCATTGGGGAAAAGCGATATTTGAAATTTGAGATTTCTGAAGTCCGAAAATCTGAAGCGACGAGAGACGTCGATGTGAAGTTGGACATGTAGCGCCAGATCTAGAAATCTGGAAGAAAAGAGAGGAGGAAAAGGTTTGAAGACCCAGAAAAGGTCTTGATCATTGATCAAGGAGAGAGATGAAGGATTTTTTATCTGGTTGAGGAGACCAAATTCCCAAAGCGGGAGCAAAATCGTTGATTGAGGAGGATGCGTGGCAGACGATCTGTCGTTTCGAAGAAATCTCTCCTAAAGAAATGAGAATTTGAGAACTGAAACTCCCAAATGCTGAAATCATGGAGGAAAATCATAGTTGCACATCTATAGTGACAGGTGTCAGCAGATCTTCCACTCTGAAAGATAGCTACTGAGGAGGAAGCGAGGGTTGAGAGTTGAAATTCCTGAAACCCGAATCACGAAATAAATCACAACTGTTGATTTAGAAAGGTTATATATGATCCATAGATTTGGAAAGGATGAATCTGATCTGTCAGTTCAGAACCACCATCAAGGTCGATGAGATCGATGGTCCCGTTGCATTGTGGGGACCGAAGGTGCGTGAACTTTAAAAATTTGAGGGTGGGTTTTAGTCCAGACCATGGTTTTTTAGAAAGGACACGTGGAGGCTCAAGGTGAATTGTGGGGTGAAAAATAGTTTGGTTTCAAACCACCCTTGGCCGTTCCCGTAATCATGTGGCTACATAAGGCCATCACCCAAGGTCATATCAAGGAAGGGGCTTACCAGAAAAGGAGTTAGTGCCTAGACTCTGATATTTCGTAGGCACGAAGGGGAAGGTCAAGGGTACCATTAGACCTGCATCCGAAAGTCAAAAGGGTTTGTGTTTAATTACAGAGCGAGACCACCAAGGTATTAGAGAGTATTTTGGCTTCATAATCGAAGATCCTTGACCAAGAGGTCGGACTGGTTCCTAACTTTCCAAATTAGAAACCATGAATGGAGAATATTCCCTTTAAGAAAATCAAAAATTTTATGCCCCATCATGGGTGTGTTACAAATTGGTATCAGATCCAGGTTACAACACTTGTCCTACTTGGGCTCATGTATGATTCATGTAAGGAGGTATTGTTATATGCATTTACTCCTTGAGGAGAAGGACTGCAGATTGAACCTATGATTTTGGGAATTCTTGTTGAATTTTAGCAGAAGAATTTTGTTAACCCTTTGTCAAAGTGAAAACTACTCTTACCGGAGTAGGGATATGATAATCAACATTTATAATAAGACTTGAATGTGGATAGTTGAAGGTGGTAGGGTTCTGTCAAGAGAATTTGAAGCCCGAAGGACAGATGACCTGGTGTTCGTAACACTGCTTCTAACCATGGGCAGTTGGAACTTTAGGCATTGATGATGGTGGATTATATAATGGTTAATACCTTGTGGGATTAAAGGAACCTGATAGAATCAGGTAAGATCCCTGGTAGTTATAGTTACTGCTTTATATTAAAATCGAAGTATATAACTCCTCATGCCTAGAGAAAACTGAGATGGTTAAAACCCTATGGACGTTGAGGCAAGAAGGTTTTCTTGCTAGACTTTGTCGTATAAAAAGAAAAGTGACCCTGGTTGGTTATTTCCTTGAGAGAAGGCAACATCAATACAGGATATGACTATGAGATTAGTCTTGTAAGTGACTGAAATCTCAAACTAAAGGACACTAATGATAAAATTAAACTATCAAGTGAATTCATGAGGTAAAAAGGTGCAAGAGATGCACCTACTTATACATGAATGTGTATACATGATCATAAGGATGATTGGAAGATCCTTGGGAAAAGGATATAGAATCCAGATATGTCCATGTGTGTGAATGACATGGAAAAAGTGCAAGAAATAAGCTAGCATGATGAATACTTATCTATGTTTAATTATTCTTAAGTGCATGGGTTTAATGCATTGTTGAGTTTCCTAATATAAAGCTTGATATTAATACCAGTTAGGTATGAATGATATTAAACATGCAAGTGATGCACATGTATGATGTAAGAGTATAGTTATAGGTACAATGTGATTTCCCTGATGAGTGAAATATAAAGCAAGAATTTCCCTTGTCCAGAATATGTATGGACACATAATTTGGGTACATGACAAAGATGCAGGTTTATATTCCTTATGGGATATTTGGTAAACTGTTGAAGCTAAATCAAGGTTGAGTCCATCACAAATAGTGATGGATATCCAATAAGAAAGTTGCATGCTAAAGGAGTTCCCTGTGGAGGAACTATGTGAAGACTCTGTCGGGAAAACAAAGTCGCGACCTTAATGACTGCTGAGAATTAAGCAGTGAGCCACAAGATTATATGAATATATATATATATATATATATATATATACCAGAATCCTGGATTATATTTTGAAAAACATCATGTAATGAATAGAAGACCAATAAATGAATATTGACCATTCTGATAACAGAATGGTAATGTGCAAGATGCACAGGTTCATGATCCATTATGAACAAAAAAGTTTGATATTAAAGCATGTTGATGTATTCCAAAAAGGGTTAGGGTGAGGCCTAACCAAGTTTGCTCAAGGAAAAGAGCAGGAAGATCCCAATAGGGAGTAAATTGCAAAAGTAGAGAAAAGACAGTGAGGCCTTAGAAATAACTCAGTTGGGCTAAAAAGTCCCAGGGGATGTAGAAAGAATTTGAAGAAGGGGAGAGCCCTCAATTATTTTATTGTTGTGTATTATGTTTTTCTCTGGGATGAGAAAGCTAGTACGTTGATGAAAGTAAATGTTTTGACACCATAGTGATGATGGTTGAATTACTGTAGAAACGATTGAGAACTGTTGTGTTGCACTCAAGAAAACATTAAGGATAATGTGATGAAGTACATACAGATATGTTAGGACATGTCTGAAAATGTTTTATTAATTTAAATTCTATGGTACTTGCATTTTTTAATTTCATGATGACTAATGTGTTTATGATGTATGTCATGTGTAGAAAGAAATAGATTAGAACTGTTGAGAAAGACAGTTGCCAATAATGAACAACCTCAATCAGAGGATGACTATGAGAAGGTTCTTGTTGAAAGATTGTTGAAGGGACTTTAAAAGTCCCCATGGAGCCCGTATGATGGGATAATATCAGAGGGGGTGCTAACAGCCAAAACAGGTATAAAAATGTTCATGCCTATGTGGCACAAGGTATGAAGGGATTGGGTAAGAATCCCTTCTGAAATGTTTCACGGTCTTAATGTTATGTATGAAACATTGAAAGGCAGTTGTATGCCTTGGATACCTAAGTAGGCTATGATTCAGGAATGAGAACCTGAATGATGGAGGTGTGAACCTATGGTAGTAAAGATTGATTGTAATATTCGAAAGAATTCATGAACTGATATGTCATGAATACATGGACCAATCAAGGAATGATTGGAAACAAAAGTGCTTATAGATAGCACATTACATGGAATTGCTTCAAGAAAATGCATGTTTGCATAAAGGATAGACATTGGATTTCCCATTGAGGAAGGAGGACCTTCCAACATTTCTACTTACATTGTATAGGTGTTAGAGAAAACCAAATTTGGGTGGCCATGAGTGTTGACACCCTGGTTATTAATAAAGGAAGAATGCTTAAAGGCATGCATCTGAAACTTTTGAGTCTCGTGTGTAATGATTTGGGGTCGTGATCATCCTATAGCCGAAATCATAGTCATGCTACAATAATGAATGAGAACGAATAATCCATATGGTGAAAATCTTGGCTAAGCTCCAACGCACCATGGAAAAGTACATGTCATAAAGTGTGGGAAACTTAAAAATCAATGCAAGGGTGCATTGGGTATGAAGGTGGCCACGAATGTTGGCACATTCACTAAATTCAATTGATATCTGAATTACATTATAAAAAAATTGGTAGGTTGAAATGATGCATAGGTAAGGGATGATGTTCCCTTTTGCTTGGACTATTAGTATGCATGATTTTGAAAAAATATAATGTGCATGAAAACTAACAATTTGTTTGGCTGGGGAATGTTGAAATTGCAGGAAGAAAGAGTCTTGGATATGGTAGTATTGTAAGCCCATAATGAATATCGATTGCCTACTTCGACAAACTGCAAGGAGTGGTATTTCCCTTTTTGAGAAAGTGAATTTCATTGTTAGTATGCACAAATCTGAAAATGTTTGTGACGACGTTATAAAGGTGTAATAAAATATATGTGCATGGGAAACTAACAATTTTTTTGGTTGATTGAAGTTGAAAGTGCAGGAAGCAAAGGGATCTTGGATATGGTAGCGTTGTAAGCCCATAAGGAAGACCAATTTCCTATTGATCCAAACCACTATGGGAAGGAAAGTTCCATCATTATGAAGCTCGTTCCTGTGCGAAACAAATATGAGAACAGAATGTGGAATTTGGAAATTTGCGGGGGAAAAATTTACAAGAAAAGTTTTGAATTTAAAATTATGATGTCTCGTGAATTTATGTATACATGTGATACAGATGAAAGGGAAAGATTTGCGAAGAGTGAAAAGACAAGAAACTAAGCTCTCGGGTTTGAGGGAGAACTGTGAGAAAGAGTATAATATGATCACATGAAATAGAGACTGACTCAGGAGAAGGAGAGTAACCTTCATCCCTATCTATGATTGAGTTGGGAGAAGGAGAGTAACCTTTGTCCCTAACTAGTTTTGTGCCAGGAGAAGGAGAGTAACCTTCATCCCTAACTTTAGCTGAGTCAGAAGGCTGTCAAGATGTAAAAGCATGAAAAATGGCTACTGTTGAGCCATGAGAACCTTGTGGTAAGCCATGATCGCCTAGAATATGTTGTGTTGAGGTAACACAAGCCAAAGGGATGCGTCAGAAGAGAAATTCTGAGGGAAACCTCGATTGTAAGACTTGATAGAGTCTCTGGAATACTTTTTGTGTGAGAAAAACTTGGAAAGGAAAGATGGATCACCCGAGGGATTGTATAGCAGAGAAGGGGATGCCTGAGCCTGGGCCTGGAGGGTGAGTGACAGCAAGGAAGATGAAACCTTGATAGTTCTTGTAAACTATTGATTGGTATCATGCACATGATGGTTAGTTCTTCCTGTGCTAGAAAACCTTGGCAAGGAAAGATGCATCACCCGAGGGACTGTATAGCAGAGAAGGGGATGCCTGAACCTGGGCCTGGAGGGTGAGTGACCAGAAGGAAGATGAAACCTTGATAGTTCTTGTAAACTATTGATGGGGATCATGCACCCAATGGGTATGTCAAGGAATAACAATGAGCCTGGATAACAAAACAACCATGTGGATACAAATCCACAAATTGTGCAAATAATTATTGTGCTAAGATTATGAAATTTTCCTAGAAATTTTATGCAATGTTTTCACATAAGACTATGATTAATGTGTTTGTTGTCCAAGTATTATTGAAAGTAAGTGACCAATATTAATGGTCTGAAAAAGGACATGACTGAGGAAGAAGGATCAAGATTTCTGAAACAGCTGAATGAGAAAGGCATGATAGGTGTTTTTGAGAAAGAAAACCGAGGACGATGTTCCTTTAAGGGGGAGGGAATTGTAACACCCTTGTTTCCCCCAGCTTGTAATTAATCATAAAATAGGATTACCATGCTAAGGAATTTGGACAGTGTAAATGTATTATTTTTAAACTGCCCATAACTGACTATTGGGGGGGTGAAGCCTTGAAGTATGAGCCATGATATCTCTCGAGGAAAGAAATCAGTTAATAAAGAAAGGACCAGTGGTTGAATCATAAACCACCCCCATGAATGGAAGAATGGTCTAGTTGCAGGATGTCAGCTCGAAGTACCATAGATACCTACAGACCTGGGCTTCCTTCTGACAGAAAGAAAAGGATACGTTGGAAACCTTCCAGAGGAGGGAAGGTAAGATACATACAAAGATAGCAAGAGAGGAGACACGAGACGAGAGCACAAGATCGTAAGGGAGATGTGTGAACCCAAAGGAATTGACAATAACACGGCCTAAAGGACCCGAATGTGAGCTTGATGCTGAGGAAGCATCTAATAAACCTCGGAGGGTAGTTGTGACAGAGAGAGTTTCTCTGAGAAATGGCATAAATTCCCTAGTGATATCATGGCTTGGCACGGAGGTGGATAGAGTGCTAAGAATGAATGCCTGTGAGCCTATGGTTGGGTGGAAAGGCACACACCCACAGTCAATTGGTTGGATGCAACTTGTAATAGATAAGTATTCTCATACCCTGTGAAATTAAGTTGTAATTATGTAATGAAATGGGATATACTATGAATGACCCAGGGATGTGTATGTTTGCTTAATGGTTATACTGTATCTTTTTATTCTTGTTTAAATTGTGTATTTAAGCAAGTATGTATTGGACATGTTTTGTATTCATAAATGTTTTCACCCTGTGGTGTCTTAAGCTAGATCCACGAACTGTCAGTTTGTCAACCTTGGGCACAGTTTCATGTACGCATGTCGACACTCCCAGTCATTCTGAGTCCCTTGGAGGAGGGAGTCTATTAAATCTCAAGAGAGATAGTGAATGTATGCAAAGGCTCTTTGCGAGGCAGGCAGAGATTGAGAAGCACTTAAGTTCTAGAGTTGAGGAAAGAGTGTAAGAGGTGTGTGGAAGGACTCTTCCAAGCATTAAGTTCAAGAGAAAGAGTGCAAAGATCTTAAGCTTTTCAGAGCTAACAAATCTCAAGAAGAGTAGAGAGGATAAAGTATCGAAAGGGAAGGTTCCCTTGTTTGGAAGACGAACGGACAGAATCTCTTCAGAAGAAGCCATGGTCTGTTGTGACTGTTGGATATGGAAAAGAGCGCGGGATTTAACCCTTGGATTCATTCTAACTTCGTGATTTTAGTGACTAATCAAGTTAGTCGTAAGGGAGGTAAAATCCTTGAAGTCTCGAAGTTAACTCTGAGCCTTAGATTTGAGGATCCCTGCAGCCATCTCGACCGTTAGATCTCGGAGGTAAGCGATAGTCAAGTCACCAAAACTACCCATGACTTAAGAATCTAACAGTGGATATGGATGTGAGTCATTTAACGGGAGGAGAGGCCATCTCAGTTGTCAGATCAACTCAAATACTCATTTGAGTTACCAAATAAAACACCAGTCGCTCGATTTAATCAACGATTGGGAATCATTGTGGAGTGAAAATGTGAATTTAGAGGACCTACTAGTTCACGGCCCGTAATCGACCCACATCATTGATCTCATTCGGGATGGAAGATCAATGACTAGGATTAGACTAGAGTCGAGCGAGCACTTCTTAGATCTTGGAGGTGGGACCCTGCAATCACTGTGAACTGTCGATCTATGAATGGAGATCGAGGGTGGGGAATCATTGCAGAGAACAAAGGTGAAAGTAGCAGATGTGCTAGTTCGCGGCCCACAATTCACTAACGTCATTGATCTCGTCAATATGGAATATCAACTACTCTGGTTAGACCAGGTTGGGAAAACACTTTCCAGATTGCGGAGGTTGAGCTCTCTAATAAAGAGCATGCATGTTGGGGTCCCACAATTATTGTGAACCGTCAATCATCGCCGAACTTCAATCTGAGTTTGACAATATCCCTGAAACGCAACAAGTGTGTGGGAAATTGAAATCCTCAAAGAGATCAAGCTCAGAAGAGATAACACTTTTAGGTGTACAGATGAAGTCCAAGAGACAAACCCGTAGGAGGGGAAAGGGTCGAGGCCTCTGAACCCTTAGCAAATATTCTAAGTCGGAAGAGATCAGAAGCTCAGGAGGAGGAGCGGTAGTGGTCGTTGGATCATAGCACAGAGGACCAATAGTCACCTGATCGAAGCAAGGTGTCTGAGCCTTAATGCTTTTCACACGTAGGAGAGTGGAATTACCAAAGTCCTAAAGTAGTTTGGGACCATTCATTTTCAGGAGAAGGAGATCATGACCGTTCCTCGCCAGGAGACATGTGTCATCAAATTGTAAGCTTTGGCTAATCACTTTGAGAGGCTTTAGTTGATATTTGAGACTCCCGAAATACAGAGAGCGAAATAAACGTCAGTTGTTGGATCCAGAGGACAGGTGGGGTAAGAATGTGGACTCTGGGTAAAGACCTGAAGTAGGTCCTAGTCGTTGATCACCATGAGGAGTATGTGTATATAGATCGAAGTCTTTAGACAAACACACTTTGGAAGGAAATGAATGCGTAGAAGCTTGAAAATTCTGAAAGATTAAGAGACGAAGTAGATCCTGTCTGTTGGTCGGCAGGAGATACATGTCGATAGATCGAAGACTTCGAGGAAAAATACTTTGGAGGTTTCTAAGTGAGGTGTAATACAAACTCCCAAAACCCTGAAAGATAAAGGGAATCTGGACCATAGATACAGAAGGGCATGTGGCGAAAGATCATGAAATTCGGGTGGAAGCACTCTAGGAGAACGTGAACGAGAAGAGTTTGAACTCACCGAAGCCTGAACAGTCGAAGCAGCCAGGAGTTGTCAATCTGTGGGAGGACACATGTCATCAGATCAGGGACTCAGGGTAAAACCATTCCGGGAGGAACAGATAGTGAGGAAAAATGAGACTTGAGATCTTCGAAGGCCGAAGTCCTAAAGTAGACAAGGGTCGTTGATTTAATGAGGACATGTGTTAATATATTGTGAGCTCCGAGTGAATCTCACCGGGGTTTCGGTTGAGAATTGAGACTACCAAAGCCCGAAGACTTGAAGTGAATCTCAATCGTCTAATCCAAAAGAGACGTGGAGTAAATCTATGGACTCCGGGTAAAGTCCCAAAGCAATTCATAGCCACCAGATTAAGGGGGATATGGCATAAATCTGTGGATTTCAGGTAAATACCCGAAGTAACTATCAATCATCCGATTCAAAAGGACATGCAACAGTAATCTACATATGTCAAGGGGGAGTGAAAGTTGACGACTAAGAAATCCAAAGTCCTAAGACGAGGAGGGATCATATTCGTTGATCCAAGAGGGACACACGTTAGTGGATTATCAATTCCGGATAAAATCCATTGGGGAAAAGTGAGAGTTGAGATTTGAGATTTTTGAAGTCTGAAAATCCGAAACGACAAGAGTCGTCGATGTGAAGGTGGACATGTAGCGCTAGATATAGAACTCCAGAAGAAAAGAGAGGAGGAAAAGGTTCGAAGACCCGAAAAAGGTCTTGTTCGTTGATCAAGGAGGGAGCTAAAGGATTGTTGATCTAGTTGAGGAGGCCAAAGACATGAAATGGGATCATAACCATTGATTGAGGAGGATGCATGGAAGATGATCTGTCGTTATAGACAAATCTCTCCAGAAGAAATGAGAATTTGAGAACTGAAACTCCCGAAGGCCGAACTCACGGAGGAAAATCGTAGTCGCGCATCTATAGTGGAATGTGTCAGCATATATTCCACTCTGGAAGATAGATATTGAGGAGGAAGCGAGGGTTGAGAGTTGAAACTTTTGAACCCTGAATCACGAAATAAATCATAGTTTTTGATTTAGAAAGGTTAGATGTGATCCGTAGATTCAGAAAGGATGGATCTAAGTTGTCAATTCATAAGCACCATCAAGGTCAATGAGATATATGGTCCCATCGCATTGTGGGGACCGAAGGTGCGCAAACTTTAAAAATTTGAGGGTGGGTCGCAATCCAGAACATGGTTTTGGAGAAAGGACACATGGAGGATCAAGGTGAATTGTGGGGTGAAAAGTAGTTTGGTTTCAAACTACCCTTGGCCGCACCCACAATCACGCAGTTACGTAAGGCCATCACCCAAGGTCATATCAAGGAAGGGGATTACCAGAAAAGGATCTAGTGCCCAAACTCTGATATTTCATAGGCGTGAAGGGGAAGTTCATAGGTACCATTATACCTACACCCGAAACTCAAAAGGGTCTATGTTTAATTACAGAATGAGACCACCAGGGTATCAGAGAGTATTTTGGCTTCAGAATTGGATATCCTTGACCGAGAGGTCGGACTGGTTTCCGACTTTCCAAATTAGAAACCATGAATGGAGAATCTGCCCTTTAAGAAAAATAAAAACTTTATGCCCCATCATGTGTGTGTTACACATACCTGGTGACTGGATCAAATTTCTCCTTGTATTCCACTCGCTCTTTCTTGGAGAACCCTCTCGCCACAAACCTCACCTTGAAATTCTCTATGCTACCATCTGCAACATGCTTGATTTTGTAGAGCCACCTGTAACTCACAACTGACTTCCTTTCTGATCTTGAAATTATGTCCCAAACTTCATTCCTCATAATAGAGGTGTACTCCTCACCATGGCATCTCTCCATACCTATTGATTTGTTTCTTCCTCAAAACTGGAAGGATCGGCATCAATGATGCTACTCATAAGTTCCAAATAGTTTGGAAACTTCTTCAGAATCCTGTGCTCTTTGACCACACTCCTAGGATGATCCGGATTATTTTCGGCACGAAATGAGAGCGGAGATATAATAAATAAATACACAGAGATATCGTGTATATCCAATAATATAACAGAAATATATCATAGATGCAACCATAAACACAGAGATACAGTAATACACTATTTCTATTAATGAAAGAAATGTAGAGAGACTGTAAAAATATAGAGTGAAAGACTCGCTAGAATGGTGGCAGCTTATCTCTGAGAAGAGATGTGACGGCTACTCGCATTCAAAAGAAGATGATTACAATGAGGCTTTGAAGGTATTTTTACAATAAATAGGAATACCAAAAACCCTAGACATCCAAAAACCTAACCCTAGGAGATGAAGCGCCAAAAGTCATGTGGGCCCTGTTTGGGTAAGTTAGTACATCAACTTCCTAGGGTCGTAACTTTTGCATATGATCTCTGTTTTAGGCGTATGATAGCTCGTTGGAAAGGTGTCATCGAGGAAATTAATTTTGGGGGATCAATCATGACTTTGTCTATCATTAATAACCTCTATCTTGAAAATCCTTCATTTAGGCCCTCAAAATGGCCATGAAAGTTAAAACCTGCTAAAAATAGTAAATTGCCAAAATTGCCAGAAAATTGTTTTGAGCCGGTCGGAAAAGGTGGGTGGCCACCGATATCCACCTGGATCAATCCTCCCTCCTTAGTAATCAATGGTCTCCATTGCGTTGATTTCCTGGGGGAGAGGGGAAATCATTTGCTGGATCTGCATCTTGGTGAGTTGCTTGTATTGTTGGAGACGTCTCGCTGCTTAGTTTGTGGAAGTTTGTCATGAACCTGTTGAAGCTGAAGTTGTTCAACAAGTCAAGCTATAGGAGAGGATGGTGTGTAGAAGGAATCTTTTTTCTTTGTTGCAATCTTGTCGACCTGCTTCTGTTGGATAGAAGGTGCAGGGGGTGAGGCTGTAGTGGTTGCAGTGTCCTTATGTTCCCCTTTTGAAGAGATTGTGAAGAAGCTAAATTTTGCAATATGAGATACTACCTTGTGACACTTTTTAGGTGGAACAATAGTTGAAACTATCTCTGGTATTCTGTAGAGATGACCCCCCAAAGTAACAATGACACTACAGGGTCGAGACTCATAAACATCATGGTGTCTCCACATATATGGTTGTCCCAAGGGAACATCACAGACATCCAGTGGGGAAACATCACATAATACCTCATCCTTAAAGGGTTGGATGTCGTATGAAAATCGACACTGTTGTCTGACACAGAGATCTCATCCTTGCCGAAACCACCTGATGTTGTATGGTTGTGGGTGTGGTGTTGTCGAAAATCCCAATTGTTTGACGACCTTTGTTGAGATGAGGTTTCTTTGGATTCCGCTATCAACACTAAAATGCAGCGGGCTCCCCTTCACCCACAACTGTGAATGAAAAATGTGCTCCCCCTCTTCAGGATCTGTTGGTTCTTCTGGTTGAATTGTTGCGGTCACGACAATAGCAGTGGGGAATGCGTCAATGATCTGTCCTTTACCAGTGTTTTTAGAATCAGATTATGAATCAGGGTTCAGCTCCTTGTATTTGATCTCGGCCACCAATGACTGTTTTGAGAGACATTCATCGGTGTTGTGCCAGTGGATTTTGTGGAAATTACACCATTTTCTGGTGTACTTCTTTGTATTTTCGTGACCCTTCTTTTCCTGTGTCTTGGACTGGATTTTGGGAGACTGTTTGTTAGGGTTGTCTTTGTCATACTTTGGTTGTTGCAGATTTGCATACATGAAGTCCCATTTGTTCTAGTGCTTGATTTTTTGCTCAATTTTAACAGCATATCAATAAGTAGCACCGAGTGATGAGATGTCCAGAAAATCCATTTCAGTCTGGATGTATCTGTGTAGAGCCCCACGGTATTTCAGAACCAAATGTCACTCGGAGTCTTTGATACCCATATTGGTGCGCAAGGTATGGAAGGTATTGGTGAACTCCAAAACTGCTTGGCCCTTGTCTTTCCGCAGTGTGGTCCATCTCATGTACTGGTCCTCATAGTTTCCAACAGGGTAATATTGTTCATTTACCGCATCCACAAAAAAATACCAAGTGGGATCTGCCCCATATATTCCAGACTCCTCTGTGGAACTTTTCTCCCAGTAAGTTTCCCATCAATGTTTGACATGAGGAAGAGATTTAAGGAGTGCGAAGGTGATATTTTCTTTGTTGGAAAAATTGTGAACAGAGAAATAACCTTCTAGCAAAGTTAACCATTTTTCTAGGGCTTCTGCATCTATTTGTCCTTCAAATATAGGAATATCAAAATTAACTTGTACCTTGAAAGGTGAGGTGCCTCCAAAGTGGTCGCTTGATGAAGATGCGCCTGATTCGATCGGCAGACATTTAAGGATGTGGGAAAAATTCTCCATCATTTCATCCCTCTGTCGTGTGAGAGCTTTCTCAAGCAACAGATTGATAGGATTGTCTGCTCCGTCGATTTTCTTTTCTTCTGCCATTGAGGGTTTCTTGGATGTGCGAGAGTGATTGTCTTCAAGAGAGACAAGCTTGAGACCCAACTTGCTATACTCAGACCTCGTTGGGGACATGCACTGAAAAAATGAGGTCGAAGTACAAAGATTTAGGTCTTGAGCTTATTTCTCTTGAGGACAAAAGCTCTCGCACACCCAAGCGACCTCTCATGGAAGAAGAAAAGAAAGATGAAGGGATAAGAGAAACTTTCAAATTGTTGATTGAGGAAGCCCTCATGCAACAGAGGAATGAGATGATGGATAATTTCACGCAAATGCTTCGGCGACTACCAACAAGCGACGCATCTTCTTCGAGCCAAGGCACCTCCCCCTTCAAGGTACAAATAAAATTCCATATTCCTATATTTGATGGTCAGATAGACGCAGATGTTGTAGAAAAGTGTTTGAATATACTAGAAGGGTATTTCTCTATCCATATCTTTTGAATAGAGAAAATGTTACTTTTTTTCTCCTCAAAGTCGTTCCCCATGTAAAATATTGGTGGGAAACTTTCTGTGAGCAAAAGGAAATAGAGGAACCCTCATTATTTACAGTCACGACCACCTGGGAATCCTTCAGGGATGTTATTAAGGAACAATACTACCCTGTCGAAATTTATGATGACTTGTGTACCAAATGGACCACACTGCGGCAAGAAAGAGACCAAGCAGTGCCATATTTCACAAATATCTTCCATACCTTGGGCACCAAGATGGGTATAAAATATTCGAAGAGACATCTGGTGCTCTGCATAGATACATCCAGACCAAAATGGAATTTATGGACATCTCATCCTTGGGCATGGCCTATCGATATGTCATCAAAATCGAGCAGAAGCTCAAACAAAAGACTCGACAATTTGGGTCGGGGAACCCCTCACAACAAAATCCAGGAAAGGGTGGCCCCAACCCACAAAACAAAGGACAAAGAAAATATGGATAGTATCAGGACAACCATTCCAAGCCGCAAGGAAATAAAGACACCGGAAAGACAAAGAAAGATACTGGGAAGTGGTGCTACTTCCATAAGATCCCTTGGAATAACACTGTTGATTGTCGCTCAAAGAAGACGCTGGTGGCCGAAGTGAAAGCCTCTGAATCAGATGCGGGTTCTGACTCTAAGTCAGAATCAAAAAGGGGAAGATGGATCATTGACATGGAACCCAGTGCCACTGTTGCTACCACCAAGCTCTAGCATGGTGAACCAGATGAGCCAAAAGAAGGAGAGCGCCTCTTCCATTCACATATGTGGGTTAAATTCACCCCATTACACTTCATCGTTGATAGTGGTAGCCAGAAGAACCTCATCTCAGCAGAGGTCATCAAGTGGTTGGCCCTGCTGATAATGCTGCACCCACAACCCTACACCATTGGATGGCTCCGCTAAGGAAGTGATCTCCGCGTTAGCCAACAGTGTCGACTATGGTACGACATCGAGCCCTTCAAATATGAGGTATTGTGTGATGTTGCTCCTCTCAAAGTTTGTGATGTTCCTTTGGTCCAACCTTATTTATGGAAACGTCATGTTGTATATGAGTCTAGGCCTCATAGTGTTATTATTACTTTGAACAGGAAATTGTACAGGATACCCAAGGTTGTCCCACCTAGTGCTATTTCCTTAATCTCTGCTAAGAAATGAAAGAAGGTCATCTCTCAGATGGGGAAGTTTGTCTTCTTCATGATCCACTCTCAAAATGAGAGAAAAATCATAGCCACATCCAGGGTCTCTGCGACCGACCTCTCCACATAGCAGAAGCAAGTAGATAAGGTCGTGGAAGAATACTCATATATCTTCTCCTCACCTATCGGGGTACCTCTGCACTACCAAATCAAGCACCCCATCGATCTGACCCCCGACGCATCACTACCCAATGGGTCATTCTATTTTCGGTCTTTGTTAGAGAATGAGGAGATCAAGTGACAGATCCAAGAATTTCTCCACAAGGGGCACATCCATCCTAGCTCATCACCTTGCGGGAGCCCAATCGTGCTGGTATAGAAGAAATATGGAACCTGGCGACTTTGAATTGATTATCGGGCTCTAAATAAAATCACAGTCAGAAATCGGTACCCGATTCCCCAAATCGACAACCTACTTGATCAACTCATGGGGGGAAAATACTTCAAATGGATTGATCTAAAGTCTGGCTACCACCAGGTCTCGATAGAACAGATAGATGTATGGAAGATCGCCTTCAAGTCAAAGGAAGGCCTTTTTGAATGGTTGTTCATGCCCTTTGGTCTGAAAAACGCTCCATCCACTTTTATGAGGATGATGGACGATATCCTGCGACCATTCACCAATACTTTTGTAGTGGTGTATCTTGATGACATTCTCATTTACAGCAAGACTTGGGCCGAACACTTACAGTATATTCAGCAGGTTTTGCACACCCTGCGGCGGCACAAGCTATACGCCAACTTGGAAAAATGCTCCTTCAGCATGGATAGGGTCCATTACCTAGGTTACATCATTCATTAACATGGCGTACATGTGGATCCATCCAAGATCCAAGTCATCCGTGACTATCCAGCCCCAACCACACTCACTGAGCTTCGGAGGTTCTTGGGCCTTGCCAATTTCTACCGCAGGTTTATGTTGGGATTCTCCCATATTGCATGGGACCTTAGCCAAATAACCAAGGGTGGTGGTAAGGTGAAATTTGTGTGGGGTCAGCCCCAACAACAAGTGTTCGATGATTTGAAGTAGCGCTTGTGCTCAGCCCCAGTACTTTCACTACCAGACCTGCAGGAGCCCTTTGAGATTGAGACTGATGCTTCAGACTATGTTATGGGTATCATTCTCATGCAGCACGGCCACCCCGTGGCCTATCATAGTGTGACACTATCATATGTTGTCCATAAGTACCCTACTTATGACAAAGAAATGTACTCCATTGTGCAAGCCTGCCACCAGTGGATACATTACATTCTTGGGAGGGAGACAGTCATCCACACTGATCATAAGCCACTACATTTCATGCAGACACAAGGAAAATTGCAGAATGACCACCATCAAAAGTGGTCCACATACTTGTAGCAATTCCACCTCAACATCAAGTATAAAATAGGAAGCACCAACCATGTCGTTGATTGCCTCAGCAGACCACCAGTCGCAGCAATCACCACAGTGCTAGACTCCTGCGGCCATGAGGCCTATGGATGGCCCCAACTCTATGAGACAGACCTGGACTTCGCCACCACCTACTAAATGTTGGGTGCAAAGGCAGTTGTTGATAATTTCCATCTTTAGGATGGGTTGTTGTGTCATCTGGTCCATATATGTGTTCCCTCAAGTGAGCGAGTGAAGATGATCTGGGAATCCCACTATAGTCGGGTGGCAGGACACTTCGGCATCGAAAAGACAGTGGCGATGCTACAAAAACATTTCTACTGGCTGAAACTTCGACAGGGGGTCAGCAAGTATATCAGGTCTTGCACTGCCTGCATTATTGCCAAACCAATCACTAAGAAACATGGCCTGTACACCCCTCTTCCTACTCTTGACAGACCATGGGAACCCATCTCAATGGACTACATATCGTGCCTCCCGTCCACCAAGCGAGGAAATGACTGTGTTTTTGTGGTTGTTGATCGCTTTTCTAAGATGGAAAGTATGGTTGCTTGCAAGAAGAGCATCACAGCAGAAGCCACTACCAAGCTCTTCTTTGAATGAGTCTGGGTACATTTTGGAATCCCACAAACCATTGTCTCAGATCGGGATATTCAATTTCTCAGCACATTCTATTCGAGCCTCTGGTCACTGCTGGACACCAATCTCACCAAATCCACGGCCTTCCACACCCAGACAGACGGCCAAAACGAGGTCATAAATCGAATGATCATGCATGTCCTGTGCATGTATAACTCCAAACACCCTTGCACATGGGATGAGAGTCTTCCCTATGTCCAGAAAAACTACAACCGAGCCCTGCATAGCTACACCGGCCACAGCCCCTTTCAAGTGGGGTTGGGATTCCAACCATTGGGTCCCATAGATGTTGCACTTCCCCTTGTGGTCACCTCAACTGACTCCTCTCCTACTCCAATTGAGGCTGAAAAATCCACCCGATTCATTTAGAGGATCCAACACATCTGCCAACAGGTTCAGGATATCATACAGAAGTCTAATGACAAGTACAAGTAGTGCCATGATCAACATCGGGTTCCACATAAGTTTCAGATGGGCGACAAAGTTTGGTTGCACTTGTAGAAAGAATGCCTTACAGGACCCCATCGGAAGCTTCACCCACTCCGTTATGGGCCATACACCATCACCAAGGTTATGGGGGTAATTATTTTGCGCTCAACATTCCTCCTTTCTTTGGCCTACACCCAGTGTTCAACGTGGACCTCCTTCAGCCTTATTTCCCACCATTATTGGACACCTCAGATGTAGCAGAATAGATGACACCAACAGAGATCAACTCTGACTGCATACAACAGGCATCCAGTGATCATATTGTGGACACACAAATCAAGGGCACTCGACAACAAAGGATCCATCTTTATCGAGTCGTCAAAGCAGGGCAGCTCCTGCACCAAGGCAAGTGGCTCACTCGGGGCCAAATTCAGCAGAAATTTCCTCATCTGATGGGGGAGCTCAATGCAATGGAGGCCATTGCTTCCTAAGGATGGAGGATTGATCTAGATGGATATCGGTGGCCACCCACCTTTTCCAAATGGCTCAAAACAGCTTTCTAGCAATTTTGATAATTTACTGTTTTTAGCATTTTTTCGGGTCCTCAACTTTCGGAGTCGTTTTGAGGCCCTAAACGACGTTTTTTGGGGTATGTACGATGAAATTGTACAACTATTGTATTCCTCAGATAGATATTTCCAATGGCATATCATACGCCTAAAATGGAGATCATATGCAAAAGTTACAACCCCAGGAAGTTGATGTACTGACTTACCCAAATGGGGCCCACATGATTGTTGACGCTTCATCTCCTAGGGTTAGGTTTTTGGATGTTTAGGGTTTTTGAAACTTCTGTTTATTGTAAAAAGGCCTTGAGAGCCTCATTGTAATCATCTTCTTGTGAATGAGCACAGTCGTCACATCTCTTCTCGGAGATAAGCCACCACCATTCCAGCAAGCTTGTTTTCCACTACATTTTACAGTTTCAACTTATTTCCTTATTGAATAGAAAACCAGTTTTATTGTATCTCTATTATTCTGTGTTAAGAATCTAGTAATAATCTGTAGTCATTTCGTTTTTCTCATAAAATATGGATCATAGGAGCCTCACCAACATCCCTCAATGTATGTACTATCCATCTAGGTATCATGACAGGGCTAGAAGGGTCTAGATCCTCCTCTCCACCTTAAGTCTTAACTCTTGATCGTTTCTCATCCTTCGGAGCCTACTTCTCCTTGTCCTCTTTCATTGTTGATGACTCCTTAGTACTCATATATGTTAAGTTCTCCTCTAACTTCACTTCTCTGCTTGTAATTGTCTTCCTCTACATTGGAATGAAGATCCTATAAGCCTTTGAGGTCTCATTGTACCCCACAAATATACCCTTTTTGCCTCAAGGCTCCAGCTTCATCCTCTTCTCCACTAGAACGTGGATGTAAATTGGACAACCAAAGATCTTCAAATTTCATATCTCTGGCTTCACCCCTAAGAATTCCTCCTCCAAAATCTTGTCCCCCAATATCCTGTGAGGACTCATGTTATGAAAATACATTGTTGTATTACATTCCTCAGCTGAAAAAAACATAGGCAACTCCTGATCATGTATCATATCCTTGGAAAAACTGATGATGGACTGATTCTTTCTCTCTACAACCCCATTCTAATGAGGGGTGTATGAGACTATCATCTACCTCTTGATCCTTTCCTCCTTGCAGAAATCCTTGAAGTCATTGGAGGTGTACTCTCCCCCATTATCTGACCTCAATACCTTAATATTCATCCATGTATGGTTCTCTACCTTATTCATGAACTCTCTAAATCAAATGAATAACTCATCCCTAGTCTTCATAAAGAAGATCTAGGTTTTCTTGGAAAAATCATTAATAAATGTCACATAGTATGATTATCCTTGTAATGATGCTACCAACATCAGCCCACTCACATATAAATGAATAATATCCAAGATCCCCTTGGACCTACTCACACTTCTTGGAAAAGTATCCTTGACATTATTTCCAAGTGCTCACCCTCTGCACACTCCTTGCTACTAAATACTAAACTCTGGAAGACTTGTAACAATCTCCCTCAGAATTGGTAATGCCATGTAGTATAGGTGTCCCAACCTCTTGTGCCACAACTCACATAGGTTTTTACTATTGTACCAAAGCCTGAAAAGGATTTCCTCTCAACCTGTATAAAGTTCCCTCTCTAACCCCAACGATCATTGTGATTTCTGGGCTAGATTTCTCTAGATGTAGGAGTAACTTCTCTCTTTTAAAAGTGACAACAAAACACATGTCCTCCATAGTTGAGACTAAAATAATTTTTTTCTTCAAACCTGGTATGTAAATCACATCATGGGCATCTAATGAACCTCCTGACTCAAGATGAAATGTAACTCTTCCCTCTCCCTTCACTGCATACCTTGCATCATCACCAAGCTCCACCTGAACCTTTAAGTGTTTCTCCATCAGACTTCTCGATATCTCTCGTGCCTCTTCCATATCACAAGATGCACCATTATCCAAGAACCAAGATCTCATTGTTGTTGTGCTAGTAGAAAGGCAAGAAATCATTGAGTAATACTTATCACATTGTTTTTCAAAACCATCAAGCTACATCTCTGTTGATCTTGTCGTCTGCTTCTTTTCATTACCCTTCTTCTTCTTCTTCGAACACTGAGATGAATAATGTCCATTCTTATGACATTAAAATCACTTTATTTTACGCAAGTCTTCCTTTTTACTTGGTTGTGATGATCCTCCATCACTGTTACCCTTCTTACTAGAAATATTTCCTTTTCCCTTCCTTGTCTTGTTGACAAGTGCCAATTTTTCTTCACTACGTCCCTACTTGTTGCCTTTAGACTCCTCCAAAGTTTCTTCCTAGATGTAATCATGCCAAAGTCTCTGCCAATTTTGGATATTCTCTCGAGCACAAACTCCTTTGAAAAATGGTTCCCATTACTTGGGAAGTCCATTTAATGCCACATTTATGAGCTTTGTTTCCTTTGTTTTCTCCCCTATGGCTACAAGTTCATCACGCACATGTGTTATCCTCATGAGGAAGTTAGTAACATTATATGATCTAGACATCTTAATCGATCTGATTTATTCCTTAAGATCAGCTTCCTATTCATGTTCTTGCTTTGGAATAAACTTACCAAGGAATCAAACATCTTGTTGGTCATAGTCTTCTCATTTAGGCGAGGTATTAGATGATCCTTCACAAAATCTAGGAGCAATTTTTTTGCTTTGATCTCCCTCTTTTTGTGAGCATCTAAATTTGTCAGATATATCGGTAAAGTAATTTCTTTATCCATTAACTCCCAAAGGTTATACTCCTTCAACGCCAAAGTAACTCTTGTTTTCCAAGATAGGAAGTTGGATGATCCATCCAATATGTCTTCAACTCTCAATGGTGTTGTTGGCATCCCTATGACCTGATAAACTGCCCTGGAAATAACCTATTGCTGGAAAATTGTTCATGTACTGATCTAGCTTCCCTTCAGAGCATGTGCTATGATACCATGTATAAATTATTACTCCAACACCTAGGTACTTTTGTATCTAGTGATTTCCTTACTGCAATCACATTAGTATCTCACAAAACAATAATACACTATTGAAATATTCAACTCAATATCATGCAATGGAAGCATAAACTAGGAAACCAAATCAAGCACACATGAACACCAGAATTTTTGGGTAAATACCCTTGGAAAAATGACCCAGAATATATTTGTAGAATGAAATGAATACAGATTATTATCAAAATATGCTTAACATAGAATAACAAATATACAGTAAAATTGGTTTCTATTCAATAAGGAAATAAGTTGAAACTGTAAAATGCAGCGGAAACAAGCTTGCTAGAATGGTGGCAGCTTATCTCTGAGAAGAGATGTGACGGTCGCGCTCATTCGCAAGAAGATGATTATAATGAGGCTCTGAAGGCCTTTTTACAATAAACAGGAATGTCAAAAACCCTATACATCCAAAAACCCTAACCCTGGGAGATGAAGAGTCAAAAGTCATGTGGGCCCCATTTGGGTAAGTTAGTACATCAACTTCCCGAGGTCATAACTTTTTCATACGATCTTCATTTTAGGCGCATGATAGCTTATTAGAAATTTGTTTCCGATGACTACACATTTTTTTTCTATCTATCAAAGTTCATTTTGATTGTCGTGAGCCCTAAAAAAAAACGTTGTTTAGGGCCTCAAAATGGCCTTGCAAATCAGGGACCAAAAAACTAGGGAAAAACTGCCAAACTGGAAAACTACCAAAATGAGCCAGTTGGAATAGGTCGGAGGCCACTGACAACCATATGAATCAATCCTCCCCCATTAGTAAGCAATGGTCTCCATTGCATTGATTTCCCCCATCAGATGAGGAAATTTTTGCTGAATTTGGCCCCAGGTAAGCCACTTGCCTTGGTGCAGAAGTTGCCCTGCTTTGACAACTCGATAAAGATGGATCATTTGCTCACGAGTGCCCTTGATCTATTTTTCCAAAATTTGATCATTGGATGCATGTTGTACGCAGTCGGGGTTCATCTCTATTGATGTCAGTTGATCTTCTATCTCTGAGGTGTTCAATAATGGTGGGAAATATGGTTGAAGGATATCCACGTTGAACACTGGGTGCAAGCCAAGGAAATGAGGAATGTTGAGCTCGAAATAAATATCACCCAAAGCCTTGGTGATGGTGTATGGCCCATAACAGACTGGTTGAAGCTTCCGATGGGGTCCTGTAAGGTTCTCTTTCTGCAAGTGTGAGAAAAAAATTTCACCCACCTAAAACTTATGTAGCACCCGGTGTTGATCATGGTGTTGATTGTACTTGTCATTGGACTTATGTAGGATATCTTGAACATGTTAGTGGATGTGTTGGATCTTCTCAATCAACTGGGTGGCTTTGTCAACTTCAATTGGAGCAGGATATGAGTCGTTCAAGGTGACCGCAAGGGGTAGTGCAACATCTATGGGACCCAATGGTTGGAATCCCAAACCCACCTGAAAGGGGCTATGGTCAGTTGAGCTATGTAGGGATTATTTGTAGCTATGTTGAACATAGGGGAGACTCTCATCCCATGTGCGAGGATTCTTGGAATTATACATGTGTAGTATATGCATGATCATTCGATTTACGACCTCGATTTGGCCATCTGTCTGGGGGTGGAAGGTCGTGAATTTGGTGAGCTTGGGGTCCAGCAATGACCAGAGGCTTGACCAAAATGTGTTGAGAAATAAAATGTCTTGATCTAAGACAATGGTTTGTAGGATTCCAAAATGTACCCACACTCATTCAAAGAAGATATTGGCAGTGGCCCATGTTGTGATGCTCTTCTTGTAGGCCGCCAGGATCGCCATCTTAGAAAAGTGATCCACAACCACAAAAACACAGTCATTTCCCCACTTGGTGGATGGGAGGCCCAACATGTAGTCCATTGATATGGATTCCCATGGCCTATCAGGATTAGGAAGAGGGGTGTACAGGCCCTATTTCTTAGTGGTCGGTTTGGAAATCACGTAGGCAGTGCAGGACCTGATATACTTGTTGACCTCATGTCGAAGTTTTGGCCAGTAGAAATGTTTATGCAAAATTCCCACTGTCTTTTCGACACCGAAGTGTCCTGCCACCTAACTGTAGTGTGCTTCCCAGATCAGCTTCGCTTTCTCACTTGATGGAACGCAGATACGATCCAGACGGCATAACATCTCATCCTAAAGATGGAAATTAGCTACAATTGAGTTTGTGCCCAACATTTGGTAGGTGGTGGTGAAGTCTGAGCCTGTCTCATAGAGTTGGGGCCATCCATAGGTCTCGTGGACGCAATCTTTTAGCATCGTGGTGAGTGTCATGACTAGAAGTCTGCTGAGGCAATCAGTGACACAGTTGGTGCTTCTTGTTTTATACTTTATGTTGAGGTGGATTTCATGCAAGTACGTGGACCACTTCTAATGGTAGTCATTATGTAATTTTCCTTGTGTCTGCATGAACTGAAGTGGCTTATGATTAGTGTGGATGATTGTCTCCTTCCCAAGAATGTAATGTCTCCACTAGCGGCAGGCTTTCACAATGGATTACATTTCTTTGTCGTAAGTAGGGTACTTACAGAAAGCATCCTATAGTGTCTCACTATGATAGGCCATGGGGTTGTCGTGCTGATTGAGAATGGAGCCCACAGCATAGTCTAAAGAATATGTCTCGATCTCAAAGGGATGTTGCAGGTATGGTAGTGAAAGTACCGGGGATGAGCACAAGTAGTGCTTCAAATCATCGAACACTTGGTGTTGGGACCGACCCCACACAAATTTATGCTTACCAATAGCTTTGGTTACTTGGCTGAGGGCCCATGCAATATGGGAGAATCCCAACATGAACCTGTAGTAGAAATTGGCAAGGCCCAAGAAGCTCGGAAGCTTAGTGAGTGTGGTTGGGGCTGGCTAGTCACGGATGACTTGGATTTTGGATAGATCCACATGTACACCATGTTGATCAATGATGTAGCCTAGGTAATGGACCCTTACCATGTCGAAGGAGAATTTTTCCAAGTTGGCATAGAGATTTTGTTTTCGCAGGGTGTGCAAAACCTACTGAATATGTTGCAAGTGTTCTGCCCAAGTCTTGTTGTAAATGAGGATGTCATCCAGATACACCACTACAAAATTATTGGTGAATGGTCAAAGGATATCATCCATCATCCTCATGAAAGTGGCTGGAGCATTTTTCAAACTGAAGGGCATGACCAACCATTGAAAAAGACCTTCATTTTACTTGAAGGTGGTCTTCCATACATCTGTTTGGTCTATCAGGATCTGGTGGTAGCCAGACTTCAGATCAATCTTATTGAAGTATTTGGTCCCTGTCAGCTGATCAAGGAGGTCGTTGATTTGGGGAATCGGGTATCGAATTATGACTGTGATTTTATTTAGGGCTCGGTAATCAATGAAAAGTTGCAAGGTTCCATATTTCTTATATACCAACACGATTGGGCTTCTGCAAGGTGATGAGTTGGGATGGATGTGCCCCTTGTGGAGAAGTTCTTGGATCTACCACTTGATCTCCTCATTCTCTAACATGGAGTGGTGGTAGATTGTCCCATTGGGCAGCTATTATCAGACAAATTAGTAGGTGCGGACACTAACAAATCTCCCTAGATCCACCTGGATCTAGAACAAAACAGGATAGGACACGACTCTTTCCCTAAGTTGTAATCATTGAATCTACTAATAGGAAGGAATAAGTGGCATACCTTTATATCGCTTACTTAGGTCTCTGTTGTTCCCGCTTCGCTCCGGTGCTCTCATGAAGTCAAGTCCAAGACAACACAAACCAACCAAAGTGAAGATAGCAAAGTATATTCAATGTCAACTTATGCATATGATAAAGGAATTACACTATAAAGTAAGAGTGACTTTATGGGAAAGGGCCATGTCGTTGTATCATATTAATTTAAAGTAGAATATACAACCCGATCGCCTTGATGTTGCAATCTTCCTTTCAGTGACCCTTGGTTCCAACACACATAATTGCTTTGTACTTGCATGAAGAAGATCCAATTCCTCTTGATAGACCAAAATAGAGCCTTCAAGCTTCTGTCCAAACAGGGTTCTTCACACAATTGTTTCACCAATTCTTCATTCAATCTTGCTTAACCTTTTCCATCAGAAACCTTTCAATATATAGGAGAAGGAGAGATGGTTACATGGATGAGTATGATCCCATCAAATCTGAGAATTCAGTAGAATGACAACCATGTGAATTCCAACTCATTTTCTAGAAGATTCCCTTCTAGAACCCTCGAGACTTCTTCTCCTTTCCAAGATTAAAAACAGGTTCGCACCCTGTGTATGGAGAAGACTGTGAGAAGTTCACACCCTAAGTGTGGGTGGCTTGCGAGAATGAGGGATTCCTGCACCCTAGACCATAGGCATCCTTTGAACTCATCTTAAAAATATGTTTTTTGGAAGAAGACAGGAGCCATTTTTCTCAAGCAAAAAGTCCTTGTTGGGAGCCTGAATACATCACTGTTAAGACATCACCAAAGTGACCAAAATCATGTGTAACAGTAGCAGTATGCCCGGGGTCAGATCGATGGGGTTCTTGACCTGACAGTGCAGAGGTACCCTGGTAGGTGAGGAGAATATATATGAGTATTATTCCATGACCTTATCCACTTTCTTTTGTTGTGTGGAGAGGTCAAACATGGAGACATTGGATGTGACTATGATGTTTTTCTCATTCTAAGAGAGAATCACGAAGAATAAAAACTTCCCTGTCTGAGAGATGACCTTTATGCATTGCTTGGCAGAGATCAAGGAAATAGCATTCGGTGGGATTGCCTCAGGTATCCTGTACAATTTCTTGTTCAAAGTAATAATAACACTGTGAGAGATAGACTCATATACAGCATGACATTTCCATAAATATGGTTGGCCCAAAATAAAATTAAAAACTTTGAGAGCGGCAACATCACACAATACCTCATCTTTGAAGGGCTTGATGTTGTAGGACAAGCGGAATTGTTGGCTGACGCGGATTTTTCTTCCTTGGCGGAGCCATCCGATGGTGTAGGGATGCAGGTGCGGCATTGTTGACAAGGTGAGTCGCTTGAAAACTTTTGCTGAGATGAGGTTCTTCTAGATACTATTATCAATGATGAAGTGCAATGGGGTACCCTTCACCCACATTTGTGAATGAAAAATGTGCTCTCCTTCATCTGGCTCATCTAGTTCACTAGGCTGGATCTTGGTGGTAGCAACGGTAGCACTGGGTTCTGCCTCTATGATCTGTCTCCCCTTTTCTGGTTCTAACTCAGAGTTGTAACCCGCATCTAGTTTAGAGGCTTTCACCTCATCCACCAACGATTGTTTCGAGGGGAAATCGGCAGTATTATGTCAGGGGATCTTATGGAAGTCGCACCACTTCCCGGTATCTTTATTTGTATTTTTGGTGTACTTCTTTTCTTGTGGCCTAGACTGGTTGTCCTGAGGCTTTCCTTCTTTTCTATTTCAGTTTTTTGGAGCGTTGGGGTCTCCCTTTCCTGGTTTTTTTTGTGAGGGTTTCCTAGGCCCAAATTGTTGCGTCTTTTGTTTGAACTTCTACTCGATTTTGACGGCATATCGGTTGGCCATGCCCAAGGATGAGATGTCTAGAAACTCCATTTTGTCCAGGATGTATCTATGCAGACCGTCACGATACTTGAGCACCATATGTCACTCTAAATCTTTGATACCCAGCTTGGTGTGCAATGTATGGAAGATATTTGTGAACTCGAGCACTGCTTGGTCTCTTTACTACTGCAGCATGGTCCATTTTGTGTACAAGTCGTCATAAATTCCAATAGGGTAGTATTTTTCCTTAATAGCATCCCTGAAGGACTACCATGTGACTATGACTATAAATAATGAGGGTTCCTATGTTTCCTTTTGCTCACGGAAAGTTTCCCACCAATCTTTGACATGGGGGATGGCTTTGAGGAGCTCAAAAGTAATATTTTTTCTATTTGAGATGGACGGAGAAATACCCTTCTAGCAAATTCAACCATTTGTCTACCACATCCACATCTATCTAACCTTCAAATATAGGAATATCAAAATTGATTTGTACCTTGAAAGGGGTGGCCCCTCCGTTTGAGGAATATGCATCACTTGTTGGTAGCCACCGAAGGATTTGTGCAAAACTATCCATCATCGCATTCCTCTGCTGCGTGAGGGATTCCTTGAGAAACATTTTTAAGGGATATCTTGTCTCTTTGTCTTTCTTTTCTTCTGCCATCAGAGGTCATTTCGGCATGTGAAATATTTTTTCCTCAAGAGAAACAAGCTCGAGACCCAATTCTTTGTACCCTGACCTCGTTGGGGACGTGCATTAAGAATGACAAGGAGTAGACCGCTCCGATACCACTGATCCAAAATATATTTGAAAAATTAAATGAATACACATTATTATCAAAATATGCTTAACACAGATTAATAGATATATAGTAAAACTGGTTTATATTCAATAAGGAAATAAGATGAAACTGTAAAATGCAGCAAAAACAAGCTTGCTAGAATGGTGGCGACTTATCTCTGAAAAGAGATGTGATGGTCACGCTCATTCGCAAGAATATGATTACAATGAGGCTCTAAAGGCATTTTTACAATAAACAAGAATGTCAAAAACCCTAAACATCCAAAAAACCTAACCCTAGGAGATCAAGCACCAAAAGTCATATTGGCCCCATTTGGGTAAGTTAGTACATCAACTTCTCGGGGTCATAAATTTTGCATACGATCTTCATTTTAGGCACACTATAGCCCATTGGAAAGGTCTATCCAAGGAATACACATTTTGGTGTTATCTATCAAAGGTCATTTTGATTCTGGCGAGCCCTAAAAATCGTTGTTTAGGGCCTCAAAACGGCCCTGCAAGTCAGGGACCCGAAAACTAGGGAAAAAACTACCAAACTGGAAAACTACCAAAATGATCTAGTTGGAATAGGTGGGAGGCCACCAACATCCATCTAGATCAAAAAACCCCTGAGGGAAAACTAGTGCTGAGAACGATTTTTTTATGCTAAAATCAGGTCTCCCATAACAAGGATAATCGCCCACTAAGAGAAATACAACTGCAGACTAGCCCGGCAAGGGTTGGTATGTTGTACAATCAATTCTGAAACACTTTATAGGCACCTGCGACTGTCTTTTCTGTGACCCGTGGATGTCTATGACTTTCCTCACTGAGACCTACATATGTTTGCAACTATCTCCTTTGTGACCCGTGGATATGTACGAAACGTTCGTACGACAAACTCTGTATAGTTTGACTCTTTCCTATGGATTTCTTCTATTGAAACCCACTTGTGTATGCCTCTGTTCTCTCTTCTCCTTGACCTGTATTATCTATAGATTAAGGTCCTTCTTTACCTATCCAATATATTGAACCATATTCCTTTGTGATCCAATACTCTGTGTTGATTCCCTCAACACCTATCAAGTCAAGTGTCTTTCTTCTTCACCCTAGCCTTGCTTTTATAATCGTGAGTTACAATCTATTTATAATCTCAAAAGTGATATGCAGTTGAGAATACTTCTCACACTCACTTTGAGATTTAGATTGCATGTTGCATGCTAATTACTTTTAGCATGTTTCATAAATAACTCAATTAACTAATTACATAATTAATTAATAAAAGAAATTTAATTTAATAATTCCTTTAACTAAAGAAAATTCAAGAGTAGAAGGATTTGGAAGATTTCCACGCGTCTAGACACATACTTCTGTGCAGAAATCCATGTCTTATGCTACCACTAATGCCAATGGTGGTGGCCTTGGTAAGAATGGACATGGGATTGTACATCCCATTCAATCTGTGATGAGACCAACAAAAGTCGTACTTGGTTTTGTTGGGACTTCATTTCTAGTATCAATTTGTCTTGATATTTCTATCATTCAGACTCAATTTGTTCCAGCACAAGAGTCCATCACACAAGATGACTAGGTGGTAGATCACTCCAGTTTCTGTCAACGAGTTTCTAGATCTCTCTAGATCACTACTATGGCACATTAGTTACTCATGTAGCCTTTATCTATTTAAAATTATTCACTCTTTGAGTGTGGAATACATTTAATACAATTTCTCATTATTTCACTCCATTTTTTCTCTCTTCTTCTCGCCTTTGCAATTTCTATATGTTGTTTTGCTAGCTAGAACTTTTGTGTAGGTATTCACCACATCTTATAAAATTCCATATGAAGGATGTGCTAAGAAGTAAAATATTGTATTTGATTACCTTAAGAAAATAACAAGCCCCCACTGATGTTGAAAATAGATCCAAATGGGATGATAAAAATGATGAAGCACGTGGATTAATCGAAATTTATGTCTCTCATTATTTACAATTTCACCTTCAAGGAATTGATGACCCAAATAAATCTTGGGATAATCTAAAAATCATATTTGGTAAACACAATTTGATTCGATCCAATTATCTTGAAAATCAGTTAATGGCTCTAAATCCCAATGATTTCCCTTGCATTCAAGATTATTTATCTAAGAAAAAAACAATTATACTTTTACTTAAAGAAAATAAAATAGATATGAAGGATAGTTGATTCATATATGTTATTATTGCTGAGATTGGTAGTGCATATTTTGTCTATGTATCTACCTTTTATACCACCAGAGAAGCTATAGGGGATTATTATCAAGATCTCACTGTTGATTCTTCTTGTGATTCTCTAATTAGAGAGAAAACTCTTTCATCTTGGAATGATCAACATTGTTGTAATCGTTGAGATGTTTTTGGCTAGGAAACTATGCCAAGGCATCCATAAAATTGATTTGTTTTTGTTTATGTTGATTTGTCCTAAAATAGAGTGCTTTGTTGCTTTATTCATATCTGTATTACTAATCTTTAAATATTTAGAGATTAAAATTTGAAGGAAAATTTTCTATGTCTCAGACAATTGTATATTTTAAAGAATGAAAGCATAATGAAGGAAAACAAAGCTGAAAGGTGAAATAATGTATCTTTTGATAAACATTATTTAACTTTCAGATAGAAGAAACAATTACAAAAGATGTATCTTAACCAAAATATAATGTAAACATAAAGGAATATTTCATTTCTATTCAAAAAGGAATAATGAAATTTAAGAACATGTCTTCTTTATACTCACAGTATGGTCGAATAAATATATAACTTTTAAAGATACCTTTATGATGTGTGATAGTAGTTGCTTTACTAAACTATCACAGTCATGGTAGTAGATACATTCAAGAAGAATTTAGAAGCATGAAAATAACATTAATAAAGAAGTCACATGCACTGAAACATATAAGTTTGAATCTCCAAAATTTACAGAATTTTATTAAAGATCTCTCAGGTCCAAAAATCCCCCTCCTTTCCATTGAGTTCTCATAAACATTTATACAAATAAGGTCAAATACAAAATGGTTATTTGATCCCTTTTCTTAGGCTATTCAAGTACAACAAAATCTTTGACTCCTAGAAAATAGGATAGTTGGAGGAGACAAATGTTGTTTTTCTTCAACTGCATTTGGTTATTCATTCTATCAACATTTGTAGAAGAATATTCCAAGTCTCATCTGAGGCATAACCGAATGATTTCATATTCCTGAATGTGATATCTAACTCTAAGTATTTTTCATATGTAGGAGGATTTGAAAATAAGTTTTTATTTGCCAAAGAAGATTGAAGTCATCTATGAGTATGTCTACAATGGTCTATCCCCGTAAAGTATCAGTCATTCCTTGAAATTTGTCCTATTTTCCTCTAACAAAAAATAAGATTTTTTTGTAAGTTTCATATGATAGAATCTTCCCTTTTCTATCTCAAGCTGAAGGTAACCCCATCTTTACTAAATTTTCAAATTTGTTTGTGAAGGATTCAACATTTCTCTTCACCATTTTTCATTTGTTTTGAGCTTGATGTATCAGATTCCTCTTTTTCAAAATCCTTTCAGTTTCCATAACCACTGCAGTTATATCTATGATACCTTTGCTTGTCAATGTTTCTTTGGAATTGGAATTTAGGAACTTTATAATTTGAGTAGAAACTTGAGGTCTAGTTCCTAATTCATGAAATTATGTTTTGATAACATCATTTGATTCATGTGTTAACAACATCTCATCATCTATTATCTTGAAATAATCCCAAATATTTCCAACTTCATTGATGATTTCATCCCAAATGATATGGTTGGCCCCTATCAGACAGGGTCTGGCTGATAATTTTTTCTTCATTTTCTCCATATTTGTGAGAATCTTAGCTTTAAGTTTCTGATATAATGCAATAAGTTTATTCTTGTATTTTATTTCTTTATTTTGTGTTGAAATTATTTTCTTCAATTTATCAATTTCAACTTCCTTGATGTTCAAATCTACTAATGCTTTTGATAATCCTATTGTTGTATATATTGATTCTTTTTTCTGTAATAGAAGATCCTCCTTTTAGAGTTTTAATTTGTTTGGAATACAAATCAATTTGTTCTTCCATCTGAATAATTTTCTTCAAAATTTGTTCCTTTTTGGCCTGGACTGCCTGTAGTTCTGGAGTCTGTACATGATCAATTCATTGGATGTTAATCCTTTTCTTCAATGTATGGATCTTTGTGTCCTTTGTTTTAATTATTTCTTGTACAGATGCTTCATATTTTAGATTAACTCCTAGGTCCATACCCATTGTTTCAACTCTTCTACTCTTATTTTCCTGGTTTTATTGGTCAGTTTTTCATTTTTGAGTTGAATCTCAAGCTTGTCATTTATGAATTGAAGCTTTTTTATTCCAAGATTTTCTATCATGACATATCTATTTATAGTTTATGTTGTTTTTCTATGCAAGTCAAACTTATCATGTGGATGAAATACATTAAGATCAATAGAAATGTTTGTCACCTTCTTATGTTCCTTTGGCTCCATGACTGCTATATCCAACCATCCTTTCTCATAATCCAACGATGATATCATTCTGGTTTGAAATGGATCACGGTCATATATTTTTAGGAATAAAATTATATTTAATCCTTGCACATGTTTTCCTAATATCCATGAAATGATGAACATAATCAATCTGTTTTGTTTGATTAGTACTCCCTGATTTTGTTTCACTTTGATCATTTGTACTCTTAGGATTATATGATGATGATACTTCCACAATCACAGTAGGTCCTTTGTTCACTGGTATTATTTCTTCCTGTAATTATGAATCTTCTACTTCATCAGGTGCTTCCAAATTTTATCTTTTAATTGATCCTTCTTCCTCTGTCTCTAAATCCTTTGAAGTTGATTTTGTAGTCTTTATTTTATATGTCTTCTCAAACTGTTGAGGGGTTTGTGTG
>ML782377.1:612569-625775 GCA_009831015.1 Picea engelmannii | reverse complement strand
CCAAATTCTGAACCAGAGAGTATTTACTTAGCAACGCCAACACAGATGTGCGTCAATAGATCTCGCTGGTTTAATTTGTTTATGTTGTTGTTTATGTTCCCCAAGGGTTAGGTATTCAAGGGTTCTACAGACAAGGGTTTGCCTTGTGCTACAGCTCTCTGATATACGTGCGGGGTCCAACAGTAGTACTCGGCCCAATATCTCAGGGAACTAACTAAGGAGGATAGACCGTACCCTTAGCCGTACTACCCGACTACGCAGGTACTAGAGAGTATCTTCCCGAGTGTTGTTCTCGGTGACACTATAGCAGTCCGGCGACCGATAGGTTTATCTAAAGAGGGCTTCAGGAAATCTAGGTCTATCCATACACAGGTGATGTCTGATGTGCTACCACTCGAAGGGGTACCAACAAGGGTTACAAGGGTGGCCAACAGATGTGCGCTTAAGAACCACTTGTATTTCCTGCGTGTATGAATCCCTCAACCGCGGGTTTATGCGCGTAACGACATATCTCTGTGGCTTAAAGACGTTGGAATATGTCTCTACCCTGGAAAAAATACCCACAATTTATGCCAAGGAAAGTGCTCTGATACCACTTGCAAGATACTAGATATGTAAAATATGCAGAACAGAAATGAAATGCTAGAAATGACAGAATAACAGTAAAATATCCAGCATAATCTTCACAATTCATAGAAATGATATACGAAATAGCAATAGAAACAACACTTTGATTCAAATAGCAATGTTCACAGGCCTCTTCGAGGGGGCAACCTCCAGTCGAGCAGCGCTCTGTTACAATAATCTCCAAGCTAGGGTTTTCATACCCTCGACCCTTATTTATACTAAATGTGTCTATTAAGAGAAGCATCTAGAGGAAGATCCTTCTAGAAGTGGAAGCTTCTATTAGGTCTTCTTACATCCACCTTATTCTATTTTATTGAAAGGTCTTATTAATATTGACCTTTATTACATCTGAATCCATTGATCTACCTATGTGCGAGTTAGGACCTTAACAGCTAGCCAACAACTCTACATGTGCTTTATGTTGATGTTGATAAGGACTTTGTCCATGTGAGATTCTTTTTAAGGAAATCATAGAACAAGATTCGTACTTCCATGGCTCTCCTTTTTGAAATCCCATAATTAAAATAATATTTGTTGTCACCTGCAATGTTGATCTGGAATTGACAATAAAAGGTCATACCTCTGTCTTTAATTTAAAACTAGCCTTGTATTTCCTTGATACAAAATGAATATCATTAGAATTCATTCTTTGTCTAATGAACTCTAGTGAAAAGGTTTTGGGCATTAATAAAGTGGGTATAATAAAAGGTCGAAGATTAGAGCCATAAACTCTGATTTCAGTGAAGTTCTCAAAGATATACCAATCTCCCACTCTCTTATCTGGGCTCAACTATAATAATGTTTTTCATTCGGGAAAGATTATGGGGGGGATTTCATTATATATGATCCAATAATCTTTATACATAAATTGGTCAATATATTCTGAAAAAACCAACATTCAGGGGCTTCTTCCTAATCAGTGAGGTCCAATGGATGACTGAAGTTGGGTTACCAATCTCATTTTCATTTTTTATTCCACAATGTGTAAAATGATAGGCTTAATAAAACAAAAATATATGAACAAGGTAAGATTGGTACTTGAAACTTCTAAGAGACTCAAATTCTAATAATTGATAATGAATATAATCATCTAGGAATTGGGAGTAATTAAATTTGTTCATGGATTTGGTTGTATTTGGACAAATTGATATCATAATTCCCAACACAAACTCATCAACCACTAGGTCATTATCTTTTCCCAAAATTACAAAGATCATGGAGATAACTTTTCTTAGGATTTTTGGGAACAAGATCGACTCAAGAACAACATTCTCTGCAGGGGTATCAAGAATCTTGCATAGAAATGTTTCTAAAATGGAAATTATTTCTTCAGGTTTTAATTCTCTAAAACATTTTTCCATTACAAATTCATTTAATATTTCAATATCGGGGTTTAATGGCCACCTCAACATTTCAACAATGGATTCAGGAACTAATTTGATGAGCACAGACCCATCCTTGGAAATTACGACTCTCTTGGAGGAAATGTAGTTTGAGGCGCACCAAACCACAAACTCGGGAAAATCATACACTTGGGGCACCAAAAACTTTGTTAAATCAGATTCCCAGAGGTGGTAGTGGTCAACTAGGTCCCTAAATTTTTGGTTAGCCTGCTTGTGTAACTCAAAAGCGTCAAATGACATGACATAATCAAATATATCCTTGTCTTTGTCAACCAAATATTCCTCTTTAGTAATTAAAGTTTTTTAAGCTTTAACGGGTTGAGAAGACTCCATTTTGAACAACAACAACAGGAAGAGTTAAACGAAACTCGAATTACCCATGGAGAGACCTGGTTAGAAAAATATTTGGACTGGAACGACAATGGAAGATGGTGTTGGAATTATTTACCCGATGCTCAAGCTCTTAGTTAAAGATAAAACAACAATTTTACTTTCGTCCCCTTTCTAAAAAAACAATTGAATACGTGGCAGATTTTTCTTAGGGAAGGATTCATTTAAAACGAAATAAAATTCAACCTTTACCTTTTGCCTCTTGTTGACGTCATAGGAGACATGTGTTTATTGCATGCCAATTGCATGGGGTCGGGCATGGTTAGGATAACCACAATTTGGGGGGAGCACAGACTCTAGATGCACGACACGTCAAAAGTGTTTTAACTTGGGTTGAGCTTCACGACCCCCCTCACTTGTGTTATCCATCGGGTGGGGGGGAGATTAGTTGTGGACCATTTATCAAGGAGCTACGAATGATATGCAAACAAACATGCACTTTATTAATTGGACTCTATAAAAATTTATAATAAAATTAAAATAATATAAAATTGAACTTCAATTAAAGTTTCTAATAAACTTTAATACTAATTTTTTATTAATTAATTTACCTTAAACACTAAGAAAGGACTATAAAAATTAACACCAAATTTATTTAAATCAACTTATAAACCTATGTAAAGTTAGAATAATTTAAAATTTGTAGGAATTTTAAATTTTAATCTAACTTTTTTACCTCGTACATCGAGAACTAGAAACTTAAACATAAAATCTAAACACCTAAATTATATTTCCAATTGTATAAAAATTTAGGCTATGTTATAACAAACACTACAGGTACATATAAAAAATTAGCGGCACAGCAGAAAGATAAAACCAAGAATCCAAAGAAGAAACAACATTGCAACAATAACAAGAAAAACAAGGGTCCCAAACCCTCTCAACCATCTTCTACTACCAATGGTGACAAATGAACAAAATAAAAAAGTAAGAAGATTAACATGCATTGTAATTTTTGTGGATGAGATGGTCATATGTAGTCTAAATCTTTTAAAATGATGGAGGCCTTAGAAGAATCAATGAAGAAACACAATTTTGATATCGATTTGTCTTCTTCTTCTATCTCTTCTTCTCATGGGCATGCACTTGTTGTTTATCGTTTCTCCTTCAATGCAACCCGTTTTTTTTGCTATTAATGAATGTAACACAAAAAAAAAAAAAAAATGGTGATGATAGATCTCTTAGTAATGCAAGTTCTACAACAGTTCGATTAGATTATGGTCATTTCAATGATGTATTATGTGTTCCAAGTCTTTCCTACAACCTTCTCTCAGTATATAAAATCATTCATTCAAGTGAAGGTAAAACAATAGAGTTTTCACCTCACCAAGTTGTAACCAAGGATTTAAAAGATCTTAAGCATGTCCTAGCCACTAGAATTGTTGATCATATTACCAGGTTGTACAAATTTGACAACTTTGGGTCATCATATTTTCCATTAGTTTTTATTGTTAATAGTGATGACTTGATCAAAATTTGGCATGAATGGTTTTGTCATCTAAACTATCGCTCATTGCAACAACTATGTAATCAAAATATGGTGACTAGTATTCCTATTCTTTCTTGCAGAGATGGTGTTTGTGCCAGCTTTGTTCTCAGAAACATCATCAGGAAATTTTTGACAAACATGCTTCTTGGCATGCCTCGTCCCCCTTGCATATTGTTCATAGTGATTTGTGTGATCCACTTCCTTCTCCTTCTTTCTTTAAGTTCAAGTACTTCTTAAATTTAATTGATGACTTCTCCATATGCACTTGGGTTTATTTCTTTAAACTTAGAAGTGAAGTTTTTGACATATTTTTGGTCTACAATTCTCTTGTAGAAAAATAGTCTCGACATCAGTTTCAGAGGTTAAGAACATATAATGGAGTAAAATATGTGAACAACAAATTTTCAAGTTATTGCACTGCACAGGGCCAATTCAGATCCAAAATAATGTTCTATATACACCACAACAAAATGGTGTTGTTGAGATAAAGAATCACACATTAAAGGAAATGGATAATCGTATGATCCAATCTAAGGGATTAAGTCTTCATTATTAAGTGGGAGAAATCAATTGTACAAATTACATAGTAAATTGCACTCCCACGTAGGCTTTAAAAAATATAACACTAAAAGAAGCATGGACTAAAATTAAGCCATATGTAAGTCACTTCCATGCATTTGGTAATGAAGCATGGGTTCACATTTCTGATGAGACAAGGAAAGAATTATAGCCTAAAAGTGAAAACTACATTTTTATTGGATATTTTGAAGATGTCAAAGGTTACAGACTTCTTCAACCTCATTCCAATGAAATAATTATTAGAATAGATGTTAAGTTTGATGGAAATGTCTTATCCTATGAGTCTAATTCGGTATTTGTGACATCTTTGGCATATGTGCGATCTTCTCTTCCCAAATTTTTTGTCAATGATTCTATTATGGTTTCTTCTTCAAATGGTGATAGTGAGGATGAAAATCCACCTCCACCTACTCACCTTCCTCCATATGAGTTCATTGAACATGAAACTACACTAGAATTCCATTGAACATGAACTTGCACCAACACCACCACTTCCCATATGGATTTTCTCAACAGAAGAAGCAATTGGTGATCTTTCCAGTGATCCTATAGATCAGCATCATACACATTCATAATTCCAGCAAGCCTCCTCTCTTTTGGCTCAAGTTCCAGAGACTCGTTATCCAAACACGTTTAAAAATATTTTGGCCATCCAGATTGGGGCACAACAATGAATGAAGAATAGTGTTCCTTAACGGAAAACGATAGTTGGGATCTTGTACCTCTTTCAAAAGGAAGAATTTTTTTCTAATATAAATGGGTATAAAAAACTAAGTATGCATCAAATGGAAGTGTTGAAATACATAAGGCTTGGTTAGTTTCTAAAGAATTCTCTCGAGTTGGAGGAATTTACTACAATGAAACCTTTTCCCTAGTAGCAAAAATGAATTCCATCTGCCTTGTTCTAGCCCTTGTTTCCTCACATAGATGGGAAGTCAATTAGATGGATGTTAAATATGCATTCTTGCATGGGGATCTGTAAGAATAAATCTATATGGAACATCCTCCTAACTATGTTTAGAATGAATCCAGCCTTGTTTGTTTCTTTAAGAAATCTATCTATGTCTTAAGAAAGCTTCTTGAGCTTGGTATGCTAAAATGGATAGCTTTCTTCTTGAAACTAATTTTTCTAGATGTCATTTTGACCCCAATGTCTATACCAAGAAATTAGGAAGCCATCTCATAATATTTTTTATTTATGTTGATGACCTTATCCTTACTAGTAGTGACCCTAAAATTTTAACCCATGTGAAATCCATCAATATAAAGAAATTTGAAATGACAGACTTAAGTTATTTTCATTATTTCCTTGGCCTCCAAGTATTCAAATTAAGGAACGAACTTCCCTTTCCGAGTCTAAGTATGCATTTTACCTTCTTCATCGTATTCACATGGAATATTGTAAACCAACCACTTCTCCCTTATAGTATGGAATCAAAACTTCTACCACCTATACTACTTATGCAGTCAATTCCACATTGTACCATCAATTAGTTGGTAGCCTCTTATATTTGACTCATACTTGTCCTATTATTTCCTTTGTTGTTGGTCTTGTTTCTTGATATGTGCAAATACCCCATGAAATCCATTGGAAAGCAAAACAAAAAGACACTTCGGTGTATCCTGAGTATAGTTCAATTTGGGATACATTACAGTTCATAGGGGACTCCTTTGTTGGTTGGTTTCATTGATCTGAGGGCCTTATTGATTGAAATTATACTACAGGTTATGTTTTCAACCTTCATTATGGACATGTCACTTGGGCTAAGAAACAACAAGTTATTAATATTTCTTCAATAGAAGCAGAGTACCATGTATCAGTTAATACAAGTAAAAAAACATTTTTCTTCGAAAGATCCTTTTAGAGTTTGGATTTCAGCAGCAGCATCTGACCACCCTCAGGTGAAATAATTAGAGTGTCATCAAGCTCGGCAAGGATCTACTTCAAAATTAGCACATCAAACACATTGAGCTAAAAATGAACTTCATCAGAAAGCTCATTCATTATTGAGGTCTTGAAGTGCTCTTTTGCCATGCAAAAGATCAAGTTGCAGACATTTTTACAAAGTCTCTTACATAAGTGAAGTTCTCCAAAATTTGATCTATGTTAGGAGTTTAGGAAGTTGTCATTAAGGGGGGATAGGCCCTAATGCCTCCTTCCTTATCCTATTGTGTCACCTTTGTAAATCCTTAAATCCTATCCCAAGTTGTTCTTAAGGGAGGATGATAGGATATTTAGACACTTAGGAGTTAGTTAAGATCAACTTGGTCTAATGTGTCTTTATGTAAAAGTATGTTTCTTTAGTATGCATTTGTAGTTATGTAATATGACGGTCATGATATGTTATAGACATAGAATAATCTGACAGCTCATAGTCTCCTCAATATTAACGACTATATTGATCTATGGATTAACACCCAATTGGTCCATGATGTCTATTTAAAGAGCATGGAGGTTCATTTTCCAATGATTGATTGTGATAAACTCACTGGTAAAATATTTTTATTTTGCATTAATATATTGCCTCGGGTGGCCACACTAGTTGGGGTCATGGAATTTTTCCTTCTTATAGCATTTTAACCACTCAAAGAAATTGGTGTTATGATATTTTATCTAATCATGTGAATGGTTTCTTAAGGTGTTCATATTGTGCGGGAATACCTTGTTTTGTCAAACATAGGATATTCACATGCAATGGAAGAGAACTCTTGGAACAAATTCAAGTGTAACAATGAGTGCTTAGCAACAAATTTGGGTGCAACCATGGCCTAAGGAAGCCTCCTTGATAAATTATACTTTGATATGATAGGGATTTGTCTAATATTTTTCCTTTACTGCAAAAAATTGAATTTGTCCTCTAAAATTAACTTCTACAATGAATCTTAAGTGCAGACAATGTTGTAGGGCATTGATATCCAGCTTCAATTTGAAGTTTCATGTCCACCAAAAAGAGCCTCCACCTTCTCTCATGTCAACCAAATCTAAGTGAAAATACATCCCTTTTATCTTCATGTGTAGAGTGTAACTATCACTATTTTTTTTCTTCTTCCCATCTTACTAAACCTATATTGTTACTATTATCATTATTATCCTTATGGGTGAGCTCAAGTGATTCAGTGATTTGAGATTCGTATAATAGGTCTTGGGATTGATCCCCCAAGTTGGCTACATCTATTGTAGGCCTCACTTAATGTCCCCACTAGGTAAAGTGTTGTAATTATTGCCGACGTGTTTACACTAGGCACCAACTGCAAAATGTGGGGAATTCAATGCGATTTCCAACAATGTTTTCCTTGGAATAAAAGTACTATCACTGGTGTCTTTTCTTATTTCAATAATTGAAGCACAAGGCCTCTTCACATAGCAGAAGCAAGTGGAAAATATCGTGGAAGAATATAAATACAGCTTATCCTCATCCACTGAGGTGTCGTTGCACTGTCAGGTCAAGCATTCAATAGATCTAACCTTGGTGCACCTCTACCCAATGGGCAGGTCTATCACAGCTCTCTAATAGAAAATGAGGAAATCAAGCGACAGATCCAAGAGTTGATTCAAAAGGGGCACATTTAACCTATCTCCTCACCCTACTGGAACCCAATTGTACTCGTGCAGAATAAAGATGGGACTTAGCGACCCTGCATTGATTACAAGGCCCTAAACAAAATCACAGTCAGAAACTATTACCCAATTCCCCGAATTGATGACCTTCTTGACCAGCTCAAGAGAGATATGTTTTTCAGTAAGATTGACCTAAAGTATAGATACCACCATATTCCAATAGAACAGAATGATGTATGGAAAATTGCTTTCAAGTACAAAGAATGTGTTTTCAAATGGCTATTCATTCCCTTTGGTTTGAAAAATGATCCAAAAACTTTCATGAGATTGATGGTAGATATAGTGCATCCTTTCACCAATTATTTTGTGGTGGTATATCTAGATGATGTCCTCATCTTTAGCAAGAATTGGGAAGAACACTTGTAGCATATTCAACAGATACTTCACACTCTGGGACAACACAAACTATATGTTAACTTGGAAAAATGCTCCTTAGGAATGAATAGGATCTAATACCTAGGCTACATTGTTGATGAGCATGGTGTGAATATGGATCCATCCAAGATCCAAGTCATTTTTTATTGGCCAGCCCCGACAACACTAATCTAGATTGGAATTTTCTTACGACTTGCCAACTTCTATCACAGGTTCATGTTGGGATTCTCCCATATTACATGGGCCCTCACGCAAGTGACTAAGGGTGGTGGATAGGAAAATTTCTTGTGGGGAAATTCACAACAACACGAGTTCGATTACTTGAAACATCGCTTGTGCTCAGCTCCAGTACTCTCCTTACCCGATTTGCAACAACCTTTTTATATTAACATAGTTACCAACTTAATGAGAAATGTGACCTCAAAACGAGAACTCTAGCCCTTAAAACCCATATTTTTGCATTAAAAGCATGAAAATCAACACCCAAATCAAAAATTGGTGCTACCGGTTGCACTATTTTTTGTAACTCGGTCAAAATTACATATTTTTTCAAGCATGGGCTTAAAGGATCAAATGGATGCTCAAACAAACTTTAAAATCAACCCCCAAATCAAAAATAGTGCTATCGGTATCACCCTTTTTTGTAACCGGGTTAAAATTACAACTTTTTTCAAGCATGGGTGTTGGCACAGGGGCAGACCCAAGATTCAACGCTACTAGAGCGCACCAACAAAGCCCTAACTACTGGCCCTTTCGGCAACACCTGCGAAGAAAATGAAGTCTCACCCAAGGTAGAGGTAGGGGTGGTTGCAGGACTCAAATGTCTGCAACCTTAGTTGGGACACAGATCTGTGATTATATCACTTATAGAGAACTTAGCATCGATTATCCATCAATATTCAGTCCTTATTATACTTTGCAAATCGCACAGAGCATCATAGTAGTCACTTAGATCTAAGGTAACTTAGCACTTAGCAATAGTAAACAGGTCAGATCCAGTAGTTCAGCAATAAGTATCTTCATACATATCAAATCTACTATGTATACCTATCTAATAAGCACAAAGCATAAATATATCCATATAAATATATCAAATCACTTAGAAAAAGCAGAGAGAAGCAAAACAAGTCAAGGCACAAAGCATAACACAAATATTTACATGGTTCAACCCCACCCTGAGGCTACGTCCACCAACTCATCTTCTATATTATTGTCGGCCAATCATTTATAAGCACAAAGCCATAGGAACCCTTAATTCACACAGGACAGAAGATCTGCGCAGCCCGCTAGATCCTTCTTCCTTGCCTTGCAGCACAAAGCCTTCTATATCCTCACACAGGGACTTTCACTAAGCTCTGCAAGTCTATATAGAATACATAAATCTCTGGATCACACAGATCCCTTCTTGGCAGTTAGCCTATATCACATAGATACAATACAATGCCCCCTACTCTACTAGATTCCTATATGTCTATTTATACATACAAAATGGGCCTAAGCGTGGGTAAACCCACGGGCTGACATCCCTTTCCCATCACATATTACCAAAACCAAAAAAGGGACCTGAAAGTGGGCCGATATCCCTTGATCTCTTCTTCGTCTGGTGCTCCATCTTCGACAGGCTTTCGAAGTCCCAAAAACGGTCAAATATGACCAGATAACTTCAAAACTTGGTCAAGGGCCAACAGGCCCCCAACACTCACCTATGACTCATCCCAAGTCACTCTAATCTGATCAATTCTGCCTCGATCTTGGCTCGAGTTGCTTCAACCTGCTGCAATGCTACTGCTTCTTGCTCAGTGAACTCCTGAATGAGTGCATCATTGACTGGTCCTTCTAGGCGTTGTTATGCTGCACTCACAACTTGTTCAAGTTCTACTCCTTGGATTTCAACTTCAGTGAACAGTTGGCATGCCTTCTCTTGCATTGGTTGAAGTCATTGAGATACTTCCATCACTTTGGTCTGGATCATGTGGATCTGTTGTTGGGTCATGAGTTTCTCTGGAAATCTCTTCATTCTCTCGATTGGTGACAAGGCCTTTAGCTGTGCGTGTAACGTATCTGCATGTTGCTTCACTTCTTGGAGTTGTGACTCCGATGCTTGTAACTCTAGATTCTCTGTGAGGTTTTCATACGTCTGAGTGGAGCTAAGTTGCTTTCACTTCAAGGAAAGGGCTTTCATTCTGCCAACTACGCTGTGAGTAGTTGCCTCAATTAGGTCTCTAATTTCTTGAGGGGTCTCGGGCATAGTACAAAGTTCCAGGTCTGTGATGCGTTTTTGAAGCTGTTGAATCACTTCTTCGAGTTGTGCCACTTGTTGTGGAATTCATTCTTCAGCTTTCACTTCTATGACGGTCACTGAGCGAAGTGCTCTGCTGACCATTTCCTTTACTTCTAGCTGCTCTGCGATCAACTGCTCCTTTCTCTGTTGTAGCTCTACTTTCTCGTTGTCCCACTATGCTTGAAGAGAAAGTTTTTCTCATTCAGCAGAACTATGTTTCTCAACAAGTACTCCCTGTACCTGTGTCAAATCCTTGATGGCTTGCGCTATCTCCTCTTGAGCTCTTCGAAGGTGAGCTTCAACTTTATCGGTGATCTGGTGAAATTGGGTTGGCTCATCTCCTCGTTCTATTGTTTTTGTTGTCAGAGGCGCAGTGGAGACTACGCGGCTAGACTGGAGTGCATGTTGCACTCCTTGGATTTCAATATTGATGTGATTATACATCTACTCCTGCTTCTGTAATACCTCATGTGAAGCATCGTTCACAGTTGCAATGATGAAATTAAAATCATCCAATGTGAGGGTAGCCCGCATCTTGGTTATAGGGGTTCTAGGTTTCTTTCGGGAGTAATATTTCAGAGCCAAAACCTACCTTTTCTTCAACAAGTCCTCTTCATCCCTAGGTGGTGGTACTTTGCCTTTCTTTTGTTCAATTTCTGCACCTTCGATCTCTTTTCCATCACCCCCTTCATCTGGTGAAATGGATGCATTCCTCACAGATGTGTTGTCTACATCATGAACCTATTTAGGATTCTTCGTCTTGATTGGTCCGGGTGTATTTTGTGCAGATTCTGGGCTATCTACATTAAACGACTCCTTAGGGTTGGATGGAATAAGGAGGTCCTTCGACCATTCCTTAGTGATTTCTTCTAAGTCTTCATTTGTTAGCTTGTAATATGACTGCAAATTCTACTTGTGCTCATCAGCGCGCGTTGTTATACAAATTAAGTGGCAATCCGCATTGAACTTCATTAAGGGCCCAAACCTGTGGAGGGTATTTGGGGTCATCTGGGGCTCGGACTGGATGGCTTGTTTAAACTAGTTGTAGTACGTATGGAAGATGGCATTGGACTGCCACTGCTTTTTCATATCATTAGATTACCATTATAGTGTACAAAACTTCGTGGCCAGAGGTTCGAAGGGCTCAATGTCAGGGAAGGTCGCACCTTCCGACATTTCCCATGCAATGAATGCAATTAGGATGAGAAGCTAGCTAAAGTGGAACTCATGCCCTTGGTCTTGCACTTCTCTGCAATCAAGCTCTAGCTGGTTTACAAGGTACTGTGCCCAATTCATCTGTAGTCCCTCCGCGCATTTTCCTACGAGGTCAATTACGAATCGAGTCACTTGGGTGGGCCGATTCTTGTGAACTATCTTACCTGTGATCAGCTAACATGTGAGGCGCACTACACCGTTCTGGATAGAGGTTACCTTGTAAAATCGCATTCCCTTCTCGACATCTCTATAATTCTCTTTGATTCTCTACACTAATGCTCGATCAAGAGTCTTTCCAGGGTAAAAATCATGTGGGTCAGGGCCATGCATGCTCAGCCCTGTGATTTGATTGATCAAGGTCAGATCCACAGTGATGCGATGGTTCAACCATAAGTAACATTTGTGATAGCACGACAGTAGTAACTTTACACATGCATTCACCTCCTGATGTCATCTGAAGTGCGGGATCTTCATCACATTGAGCAGTGTGGACCGCACGAGGTTCTGGGTCCATGGTTGTGGGATAATCTTAGAATTTTTTCCTTTAGTCCTGGTCAGATACTTGTGCAAGGTGAGCATGATGTAAGCCTTCATGTCACCAAGTTTTAAGTCATTGAACTTCAACACTGTGAGATTATCCTCGTTGGCTCAAACTACACGTATCCCTTTCGGTAGGTACGTCGTGACCAAAGCATAGTCAAAATATTTGGGCATGTTGTCTTGATTGATGGCGCTTCTTAGAGGGGGTAGGTAGGCAGGTAGAATGCTCAAAATCAGCTTGGCATTTGCAATGTCGTCTTTGTGCTTCGTTCTTATCTCTCTCACAATTCTAGAAGTTCCTTCTCTGCGAGTAGTCGATGGGAAAGCTTGGACTCCTTGTGTTGATGATGCTTGCACACCTGCAGACATCCTTCTTTCCAACATGATTTTCTCAGTCCTGAGATCAGCAAGTACTTCCTTCGCAGATTCTTCAAGTACGCTAAGCTCTTCGGACATACGCGCTCGAGATAAATTATCAAGGTCACAATGATCTCATACATTGCTTAGGAATGAAAAATGAGGGTGCGATGATCACTGTATACACTTTTGATCCAGGTGGATATTGGTGGCCACCCACCTTTTCCGACTGGCTCAAAATAGTTTTCTGGCAATTTTGGCAATTTACTATTTTTAGCAGGTTTAACTTCCGGGGCCATTTTGAGGGCCTAAATAAAGGTTTTTTTGAGAT
>ML782377.1:589400-607880 GCA_009831015.1 Picea engelmannii | reverse complement strand
AACTCAACGCAATGGGGACCATTGCTTCCTAAGGAGGGAGGATTGATCCAGGTGGATATTGGTGGCCACCCACCTTTTTCGACTGGCTCAAAATAGTTTTCTGGCAATTTTGGCAATTTACTATTTTTAGCAGGTTTAACTTCTGGGGCCATTTTGAGGGCCTAAATGAAGGTTTTTTTGAGATCGAGGTGCTCAATGATAGCCGAAGGCATGATTGGGCCCCCAAAATGAATCTCCTCGACGATACCTTTCCAACAAGCTATCACACGCCTAAAACGGAGATCGTATGCAAAAGTTACGACCCCGGGAAGTTGATGTACTAGCTTACCCAAACGGGGCCCACATGACTTTTGGCGCTTCATCTCCTAGGGTTAGGTTTTTGGATGTCCATGACTTTTGGCATTCTCGTCTATTGTAAAAATGCCTCTAGAGCCTCATTGTAATCATCTTCTCATGGATGCGAGTAGCAGCCACATCTCTTCTCAGAGATAAGCTACCAGCGCCTTAGCTAGTTTATTTACATTATGTCTGTAAGCATTTTTCAGTCATTGTTATTAATGAAATGAAGTCTTATTTCCGTTGCATATCTGTGTTTATGTGTATTTCTGTATTTCATTGTGTTCCTACATAAATCCGGATCAACTTTCTAGTCTGTGGGATTCAAATTCTCAGTTGGAAAAAGTGTTCTTCAGTCATGGCGCGATGAGATAAATAGGCGATCTTGGCAACGGTTTTCTTTGCAATGGATATGAGCCTTATTAATTCATGTTATGTCTGTTATGGCATGGTTTGATGGTCTAGTGATGAGCCATCAATTCTTTTTGATCCATTCGGAGCGGTAGTCAAATGGGTATATCGGCCTCTAACGGCTATATTTCTTCGCCACGGTGAAGTGGCCTATGTCGTTGTTCTGATATCTCGGTGAAGTTCAAATTCTGCAAGTTTTCCTTCTGCAAGGTACCCTCGAGAACCTGCTATAACCTTTCAATCTTAGCCTTCTTCTTACTTGTCTTTCTAGCCTTCTTCCCCATGAGCTTCATCTAGGTGGTTCTTTTCTCATTCTGATTCTTATTTTCCTTGGACATAGTCACTTCATGCTATTGATATTCTTTCCTAAGACTCAAGGGTAGTACTTCTATATCTGAGACAGATACTTCAATCTTCTGAGTCCTCTAATGTTCTTGCAGTTTTGATATATGGGCTTCTAGTGTCAAATAGCTTCGATTTGTTCTCCTGCTCTTCAATCAACTGCGCGATCCTTCTGGTCATGAAATATTTTAGCTCTTGTCTCTGTTGTTGTAATACCTTTTATTCTTCATTCTTTCTGGCTTGATCTCTCTCAATCCAAGGTTTTCCAAGTAACATAGTAAACGGGGTGCTATCCTCAATAAACTTGATAATCTCAAAATCTTCTTTTGTCAAAGTTCCATTGACATTCATAGATATATGAGTGAGCCTTCCATAGAGGTTCACCAGTTTTCCTCTGAATAGTCCTATTCCTCCTAGTGAAGGGGTCATATTAAGCTTCCCTATGGCTTCCCAAGTTCTTTCTAGCATAATGTTCACTGGTGTTTATTCATCAAGGACAGAGTCAATGTCGAAGTCTCCTATTCTTTCTTCAATGCATTCTTTTTCTTTAAAGATCTTCAGTAGCCTAACATGTCGGTGATCGTTCAAGGTGTCTTTCATCTGCAGCAATATCCTTTTTTATTCTTGTTGGGGTTCTACTATTTATGGATCTTCCTTAGGGTTTTCTTCATTCAGATTCATTCTTTTGAGCTTAGCAATCATTCTAGGGAAATCCAATACTTCATGGTCCAAAGATTTGCAACAAAGGCAACTAGGTCTTCCACCAGGGCATTCCTTAGCTAGATGTCCCGGTCTTCTGCAACTGTAACATAATGTTAATCCTCTCTTCCTTTTAAATGATCCCCAACTTCTTCTATACTATGCACTAGGATCATGGTAGCTAGTCTGAAAAAAATTATTTCTGGGATCTTGCATCCATTTGTTAGTCCAAACATTCTTTCTATGCATAGGTATAACATATCTATCACTATTCTTATCAGATCTATTCATATCAATCTTTCTTTCATCTATCAGAGCCCTAGTTTTCAATCTAGGATAGAATCTATCAAACATACCTAGATCCATACTCTAGAAACAAAAAATTTCACTTATTTTACTTATATAGAGCACAAAGCTTCCAGATCTAAGATCTTTTAACTATTCTTACCTTTATTAGAGCACAGAGTTTACAGATCTTACTTATTTTCTGCAGATCTAACATCTCTTCTTCAGAAACTTCCACTTTTACCTTTCTTAGAGCACAAAGCGTTCAGTTCTCGCTTTTTTTTTCTTCAGATATGTCCTTCCTTTATTTAGCACAGAGCTTTTCAAATCAGGTGGATTACTATGCACTAGGGAACAGATCCACGCATAGAGCTCCCATAGTTTCAGGATGAATCTTTGCACAAAGATTCTTCTTCCTCAGTTCCCAACAATCACAGTTTCAGGTCTCGGCAATGAAACCATTTGTTGGCACAGGGGCAAACCTAGGGTTCAACACTACAACAGCGCACCAAAAAATCCCTAACTATTGGCCCTTTCAGCAACACCTACGAAGATGATGAAGTCTCGCCCGAGGTAGAGGCAGGGGTGGTTATAGGACTCAAATGTCTGCAACCTTAGTTGGTACATAGATCTATGATTATATCACTTATAGATCACTTAGCATCGATTATCCATCAATATTCAGTCCTTATTATACTTCACAGATAGCACAGAGCATCGCAGTAGTCACTTAGATCTAAGGTAACTTAGCACTTAGAAACAATAAACAAGTCAGATCTAGTAGTTCAGCAATAAGTATCTTCATACATATCAGATCTACTATTTATACCTATATAATAAGCACAAAGCATAAATATATCCATCTAAATATATCAAAGCACTTAGAAAAAGCAGAGAGAAACACAACAAGTCAAGGCACAAAGCATAACACACAGATTTACGTGGTTCACCCCCACCCTGGGGCTACGTCCACCAACTCTTCTTCTATATTATCGTCATCCAATCGGTTACAAGCACAAAGTCGTAGGAACCCTTACTTCGCACAGGACAGAAGATCTGCGCAGCCCGCTAGATCCTTCTTCCTTTCCTTTCAGCACAAAGCCTTTTATATCCTCATACAGGGACTTGCACTAAGATCTGTAAGTCTATACAGAATACACAAAGCTCTGGATCACACAGATCCCTTCTTGGCACTTAGCCTATATCACATAGATACAATACAATCCCCCATCTCTACTAGATGCCTATATGTCTATTTATACATACAAAATGGGCCTAAGAGTGGGTAAACCCACGGGCCGACATCCCTTTCCCATTACATATTCCCAAAACCCAAAAAGGGACCCGAAAGTGGGCCAAGATCCCTTGATCTCTGCTTCATCTGGCGTTCCATATTCAAAAGGTTTTCGGAGTCCCAAAAATGGTCAAATATGACCAAGTAACTTCAAAACTTGGTCAAGGGCCAACAATGGGCTTAAAGGATAAAATTGTTGCTCAAAAAAACTCTAAAATCAAGCCCCCAAAACATGGTGCTACTGATAGCACCAATTTTTCTAACTGTGTCAAAATTACAACTTGTTTAGAGCATGGCTTTAAAACATAAAATAGTTGCTTAGAAAAACCTTAAAATCAACACCTAAATAAAAACATGACACTACCTAAAGCAAAATGTTTTTTCTAAACGTTAAAATTACAGCTAATTACGACCTAATTCAAATTGTGGCCTTGACAACAAATCCCTACACAAATTAAAAACCCAAAATTGGATCCTAAATGGTCACTTGAAAATTTATTTACTAAATCACATCTCTGAAATCACTACAGCTGATGGTACAGTCTCCAAAGGTTTTGCTCAAATAAAGGCAGCAGCATAAACTCATTTTCAGAATCTCTACTCAGAGGATGGGATAGGAAATGAAAGGGTCTTCATCGACTTCCTTTCCCATATGCCTCATATTGTCAGTAATGAGATCAACACAAGTTTCTTGAAAGCTTTCATTGAGGAGGAAATCAGCAAGGTTGTTTGGGACATGGAATCCGACAAAGCCCCGGGCCCTGATGAATTTTCCATACACTTCTACAAAGGTTGATGGATAATTATCAAGCCATATTTACTGAGAATGGTTAAATCTTTTCAACAAAAGGCCAAGGTGGGAGGCAGCACCAACTCCACTTTTCTTTCCTTAATCCCTAAAGAAGTCAACCCGGTCTCTTTTGACAGATTCAGACTTATCTCGTTGTGCAACGCCTCCTACAAAATCCTCTCGAAGCTACTGGAAAATAGACTAAAATGCCTGCTTGGATAGATCATTTTCCCCACCTAAGGGGGTTTCATCAAAGGAAGGAATATCCTGGATAATGTGATTATTTTACAAGAAGCCATTCATTCAAGCCTGCGGAGGAAGGAGCAAGGAATACTTATCAATCTTGACATGGCCAACGCCTTCAATCGGGTCAAGCGGTCTTTTTTGTACAAAGTGCTACTCTCTTATGTTTTTAGTCCAGAATTTGTAAATCTGATCAAAGCCTACATAGACAAGCCCTAGATCGCCCCTCTAGTAAATGGTCATCCTGCTAATTACTTTCAACCATCAAGAGGGATAAGGCAAGGTTGGTCACTATCCCCTTTCCTGTACATTCTAATGATAGACTCCCTGAGTAGAAAACTAATAGCTGAAAGGAAAGTTGGGGAAATTCCAGGCATTCGACTAGTGAAAGGATCAGAACCAATCAACCATGCGTTGTTTGTTGATGATTCCCTTCTGCTGGGAGGAGCTTCCCTTCAGATAGCAAGGGCTTTCAATGATATTATTCAAAGCTTTTGTTTCATCTTAAGAGTGATGGTCAACAAAAGAAAGAGTGTTGTGTATGGATGGAACACGAATGAGCAAACCATTCATAGAATTGCTCATATCTTAGGCTTTACAGGATTTGTTTCGTGGGACAAAATCAAGTATCTAGGTCTTCCTCTAACACTGGGAGCAAACAAATCCTCGCTATGGATGAAATTCATCAGCAAATTTAAATCTAAAATTGTAGCATGGGGAGGACAATGGCTTAACAACGTTGGAAAACTTATTCTCATCAAAGAATTTTTACTTCCCTCCCTTTATATCAGGCCTCCTTTCTTCTTGATCCAAAGGCGATCACAGAGAAGATCTCGAAGCTTATCAGAGACTTCCTTTGGCGAGGAGGTAAAGGAAACCAGAGTAAGTTTCATTTAGTCAGTTGGGACATTGTAAAATGTCCGAAGAGAGAAGGAGGACTCCAAATAAGAGACCTAGGTCTGGCCAATATCATCTTAGGAGGTAAATTCCTATGGCAATTATATTCCAACAGAAGTCACCATGTCAGCCTGCTCCTCCAGAAGAAGTATCTCAAAGGAACTTCATTGAGAAATTTTAAGAATGATAATACCCCCAAAGGCACCCCGCTATGGAACCTTTGTAGAAAAGGTCTTGAATTCTTTAAAAAACAAATTTTCAGAGTCCCCGGGAATGGAAAAAGAACTATGCTCTAGACAGATAGCATAATGGGAAAACCACCTTTGGAAAATGCATTGGAACTAGCATAAATTCATGTGTGGCTTTCCCATCTTGGGCTCATAAGTCTAGAATATATCTTGGCATGGGATAGAGATGTTTTCTGGGTGGATCGGGTATTCCCTGACCTGCCAGCGCATCTTCTCCACCAGAAACACCTCCTCCTCGAAGAGTTCAAAGGGTCTTCTCCTGTAAGCCTTCATGTGGCTGATTGTTGGAGATGGGGGAACACAAGACTGTACATAGTCACCCAAGGCCACTCCACTTTACAAGTCCAATGACCTCCTCTCCTCAATCCTGCAATCTGGAAGCAAGTCTGGGACAGTTATGGCCTCCCAAAAATCAATTTTTTCACCTAGGTGCTCCTTCACTGGTGCGTGCTAACTGGAGAAAATCTAGAAAAATGGGGCATCCATTGGCCTCACAGATGCATCTTATGCAGAATGGCCTCGGAAAATTTAGATCACCTCTTCATGGATTGCCCTTTTTCCCAATCAGTTTGGACACATGCCCTTCAAGGCCTCAAGGTGATCGCACCCTCTCAAATCGTAGTCAACACTCTTTTTGGATCTTGGTAAGACTGGTATCCAAGGGTGATAAATTATAAATCAATGTGGAACTGTATCTGGTCTTCCATCCCAAAGTTCATCTACTGGAAGATTTGGCTCACAAGAAATGATCTCATTTTTAACAATACAGCTCACACACCTCAGATGGTAACAGCCATAGCCAAGGCTTATCTGCTGGAAGCACTGGACAATCACTCGGCAAAGCTTGACACCTCTCTCACTCTAGAGGAGAGAAACTGGATGGGAACCCTCTTGACTCATGGAAAGACTAATATTCTAGCCCATCCATATTCAAATCCCTCTTGGCGCATAAGAACTCTGGACGAAGAATTCCAATCTTGGTGGAGAAAGAAAAATAAGGTAACAATCTTCTTTGATGGCGCCTCGAAAGGGAATCCTGGGACTGCGGGAGCTGGAGGAATTATCTATTCCCACGATGGTTCCCGCGAAGACAGCTTCAATTGGGGGTTAGGGAAAAGAAAAAATAACCAGGCCGAAATACTTGGGCTATTAAAAGGATGCCATATTGACCAGAAATATGAAAACAAAGCTCTTCAAGTCTTTGGCGACTCAGAAATTTTGATAAAAATTGTAAACTCGAAGGAGCATTTCGTCAATCTAGCTCTCAACAAGACTCTTCAGAGACTTCGGGGTTCTTTACAAAGCTTCACTTCCTTTGATATTTATCACATCCTCCGCAACTCAAACAAATAAGTAGACAAAAAGGAAAATGAGGGATGCAGCTTGCCTCAAGGAGTTTACAGAAAAAATGATGAGGCACCTAGGTATAGTCCCATTCCATAAATGCAAGGCTCAGTACCATGCAAAAGCAAGAAAAGATTAGTTTGTTTAATGGAAAGAGAGACAAAGAGTATTTGTAATTCTGGTTGATTAGGCCTCGGCCCAACTGCCTCCTCTATCAATAAAATATAAACGTTTCAGTTAAAAAAAAAAGTAAATGGTAAAAAATATTTTTAAGATTAAAAGAACTATGGAAAAATGACTAAAAACACCATTGAAAAAAAAATTGAAAATTTTGAAAATAGATGAAAAATAAGCATTAAAAAAAATATTGTGGAAATATTATGGATCAAAAATTTTAAAATATCAAAATACCACCTAAAAAGGGAGGGGGGTGCTACCGGTAGCACCATTTTTAAAAACGAGGTAAAAAATGTGACCCTTGAAAAAACAAGAACTCGGCAAAGTTCTCGTTAAGTTGGTAATATTGTTTATTGAGACCGACTCCACTGACCATGTCGTGGGCATAGTTCTCACTTAACACAGTCATCCAGTGGAATATCATAGTGATTCAATGTCATATTTCATCTATAAGTACCCCACCTATGACAAATAAATGTATTCCATTGTACAATCCTGCTAACAATGGAAGCACTACATTGTCAGAAAGGATACAGTCATCCACAATGATCACAAGCCTATGTAGTTCATGCAGACACAAGGTAAATTGCAGAATGACCACCATCAAAAGTGGTCCACATAATTACAATAGAACCATCTCAACATCAAATATAAGACAGGGAGAACCAATCGTGTCGTTGACTGCCTCAGTCGACTTCCAAATGCACCCTTAACCATAGTGCTCCACTCTTGTGGACATGAGGCATCCTAGTGGCCCCAACACTACAAGAGAGATCCTGACTTCGCTACCACTTACTAGATGTTGGGCACAAGAGTCATTGTCATTGACTTTCACCTTCAGGATGGACTATTATTCCATCTAGGCCACCTTTGTATTGTTTCAAGAGAGTGTGCGAAGATGATTTGGGAAGCTCACTATAGTCATATGGAAGTACATTTTGGCATGGAAATGACTGTGGTAGTACTACAGAAGAATTTCTATTGGTTGAAACTTCATCAGGATGTCAACAAGTATATCAAGTCTTACACTGTCTATGCCATTGTCAAACCAACCACTAAGAAGCAAGGCCTATACATCCTTCTTCCTACTCCCGACGGGTCATGGGAATCCATATTGATGGACTACATGTCAGGCCATCCTTCAACCAAACAGGAAAATGATTGTGTTTTTGTGGTGGTTGATCGGTTTTCTAGGATGGTCATCCTAACAACCTGTAAGAAGAATATCATATTGGAGGCTATTGTCAAGATCTTCTTCGAACAGGTGTGGGTACACTTCGGGATACCATAGATCATAATTTCAAATCGGGAGAGTAGGTTCCTAAGCACATTTTGGTCCATCCACTGGTCATTGTTGGAAACCAAGCTCACCAAACCCATCACCTTCCACCCCCAAACTGATGGCAAGAAAACGGTCATCAACAAAATCATCGGGCATATCTTGCACATCTACAACTCCAAACATCCATGCACATGGGATGAGAGTCTCCACTATGTTCAAGACAGCTACAATAGAGCCCTTCGTAGCTCAACCGACCATGGTCCCTTTCAAGTTGGATTGGGATTTCAACCATTGGATCCCATTGATGTCGTGCTACCCCTTGCATCCACACAGACATAATCATTTCATGCTCAATCTTAGGCCGAAAAATCCACCAAATTTATTGAACATATTCATCACATCCAACAATGGTTCCATGATATTTTACAGAAAGTCAATGCTAAGTACAAATAATGCCATGATCAACACCAAGTGTGACACAAGTTTCAGGTGGGAGACAAGGTCCAGTTGCATTTTAAAAAAGAGTACCTTACAAGACCCCATCGGAAGCTCCATACACTTTGTTATGGACCTTAAACCATCACCAAGGTTGTGGGAGAAAATTATTTTTTAGCTAAGTATTCCTCCCTTCCTTGGCTTGCACCTAGTGTTCAATGTGGACCTCCTTTGACCATACCTCCCACCATTATTGGACACATCGAATATCGCAGAGCAGTGCACACTGATAGAGATCAACCCTGACTGCATGGAACAGGAATCCATTGATTAGATAAAGGACACACAGATTAAGGCCACTCGCCAACAAAAGATACAACTTTATCGGGTTATCAAAGTAGGGAAGTTCCTACACCAATGCAAGTGGCTCACTTGGGGCTAAGTTCATCATAAATTTTCCCATCCGATTGGGGCACTCAACACAATGGAAACCATTGATTCCTAACGGGAGAGGACTAATCCAAGTGGATATCGGTGGCCACCCACCTATTCCAGTGGCTCAAAGAACAGTTTTTGTTTTGGCAGTTTTTTATAGTATTTCAGGTCCCAAACTTTTGGGGGCATTTTGAGGCCCTAAACGATGTTTTTTTTTTATCAGCAACGCCCACCACTTTTTATTTTCCAGATGTTGGGCTGAACTAAATGTGTACTCCTCGGTTATTACTTTCCAACAGTGTATTGAAATCCCCAAACGGAGATCATATGAAAACGGTATTCCCTCGGGAATTCGACATATCAACTACCCCCATCGAGGCCCACAAATATTTTGGTGTTTCATCTCTTGGAGTTATGGTTTTGGATATTTAGGGTTTTCTCATTTATTTTTTATGTTAAAAATGCCTTTGGAGCCTCATTGTATTCATCTTCTTGTGAATCGGCATAGTCCTCACATCTCTTCTCAAATATAAGTTACCTCCATTCGAACAAGTTTGTTTCAGTCTGCATTTTTATAGTTTCAACAGGTTCTCTTTATTAATAGAAGTAAATTTTTACTTTATCTCTATGTGTTTCTTTGCTATACATATGTATTTCATTGTGTTTCATTTATGAACCTGAATCAGTGGTATCAGAGCTATCTTCTCTTTATTTATTTCTTTGTGCATGTCCCCAATGAGGTCAGGGTATAATGAGTTGGGACTCAAAGTTCTTGAGCCCTTGCAAGACCATTCCCGCCAATCACAACAGCCTCCCATGGCAGAAAAAAAGAGAGACAATGGAACAGGAGATCCTTTTAAATTATTTCTCGAGGAAGCCCTCGCACTACAAAGGAATATGATGATGGATATATTTGCACATATGCTTCAACGGCTACCAACAGGTGATGCATCTTCATCAAGTGGCCACTTTGGAGACCCCGCCCCCTTCAAGTTACAAGTCAATTTTGATATCCCCTTGTTTCAAGGCCACATACTAAGATGTGGATGTTGTAAATAAATGGTTTAATTTGCTAGAAGGTTATTTTTTGGTCCATAATTTTTTCGATAGAAAAAATATTACCTTTTCACTCCTTGTGGTTGTCCCCCAAGTCAAGAATTGCTTGGAGACTTACTGTGAGCAAAAGGGCACTGAGGAATCTGCAATATTTTCGGTCGCACCCACTTGGGATTCTTTCAGGGATTCCAATAAGGAACAATAATACCTTGTTGGAAGTTACAATGACCAATATACGAGATGGACCACACTACGAAAGGAAAGGGACCAGACAGTACCATATTTCAAAAATATCTTCCATACCTTGCACACCAAGTTGGGTATCAAATAATATGAACAACATATGGTGCTAAAGTACCATGGTTATATACATAGATACACCCAAATGGAAATGGATTTTTTGGAAATCTCATCACTGGGCGCGGATTATCAATATGTTATCAAAATTGAGGAGAAATTTAAATAGAAGAAGCGGGAGTTTGGATCTACAAATTCTTCATGACAGAAGTAGGGAAAAGATGGCCCCAACCCATGGAAAAAATGGCAGAGCAAGGATGGACCCCTTCACGACAACCAGTCCAATTTGAAAACAAAGAAATGTAATGAGAAGATGAATAAATACATTGGGAAGTGGCGTGAATTCCATAAAATCTCCTGGCATAACACAAATAAATATCACTAGAAGAAATCGTTGGTGGCTGAGATGAAAGCCTCAAAGTCAGAGGAAGGTTTCAACTCTGAATCAAATACAAACAAGGGGAAGCAAATCATTGATGCATAACCCAGTGCCATTGTTGCTACCACCAAGGTCCATCCAAGTGAACAAGAAGAATTGGAGGAAGGTGTACACCTTTTTCACTCGCAGATATGGGTGAAGGGTGCTCCATTGCATTTCATTGTCGATAGTGGAAGTCAAAATAACCTGATCTCGGAAGAGGTCATCGAGCAGATGAACTTGTTGGAGACACCACACTTGTATCCCTACACCCTCAGGTGGCTCCTCCAAGGAAAATATCCCTACATCACCCAACAATGTGATTTTCCCTATGGCATCAAGCCCTTCAAGGATGAGGTATTGTGTGGTATTTCCCCCCTTGAAATTTGTGATATTCTTTTAGCCCAACCATACTTGTGGAAACAACTTGTTTTATATGAGTCTATACCTCGCAGTGTTATTATTACTTTGGGAAGAAAATTGTACATGATACCAGAGGTAGCTCAGCCTACTACCATGTCTTTGATCTTTGCTAAGCAATGAAGGAAGGTCATTTCTTAGACTGGGAAATTTGTCTTCTTCTTGATTCTCTCTCAAAGTGAACAGAAATTTGCACCCACATCCATGGCTTTTGCACATGGCCTCTCCATGCAGCAAAATCAGGTGGAAAAGATCCTGGAAGAATACAAAGACATCTTCTCTTCACCCACTGGGGTACAGCTACACTTTCATGTCAATCATTCAATCGATCTAAGCCTCGGTGCACCTCTACCCAATGGACTAGTCTATCACCACTCTCTAATGGAAAATGACGAAATCAAGCGAGAATCCAAGAGATGATTCAAAAGGGGCACATCTGGCCCAGCTCCTCACTCTACGAGAGCCCAATTGTACTCGTGCAGAATAAATATGGGACCTTGCAACTCTGCATTAATTACAAGGCTCTAAACAAAATCACAGTCGGGAACCGGTACCCAATTCTCTAAATTGATGACCTTCTTGAATAGCTCAAGGGAGCCAAGTTTTTTCAATAAAATTGACCTGAAGTCTAGCTACCACCAGGTTCCAATAAAACATATTTATGTGTGGAAGATTGCTTTCAAGTCCAAATAATGTCTTTTCAAATGGCTATTCATGCCCTTTGGTTTGAAAAATTCTCCAAAATATTTCATGAGATTGATGGATGATATATTGCAGTCTTTCACCAATTCTTTTGTGGTGGTATATATGGATGATATCCTCATCTTCAGCAAGAATTGGGCAGAACACTTGCAACATATTCAGCAGATCCTTCACACTCTGCAAACAACACAAGCTATATTCTAACTTGGAAAAATGCTCTTTCGGAATGAATAGGGTCTAATACCTAGGATACATTATTGATGAGCATGGTGTGCATGTGGATCCAGCCAATATCCAAGTCATTCGTGACTGGCCAGACCCGACCACACCAACCGAGCTTCGAATTTTCTTACTTGCCAACTTCTATCGCAAGTTCATGTTGGGATTCTCCCATATTGCATGGGCCCTCGACCAAGTGACCAAGGGTGGTGGCAAGGAGAATTTCATGTGGGGGAAGTCACAACAGAAAGTGTTCGATGATCTTAAACATCACTTGTGCTCAACTCTATTACTCTCATTACCCGATCTACAGCAACCTTTTTATATTGAGACTTATGCCTCAGAATATGTCATTGGTGTAGTTCTCACTCAGCATGGTCATCCAGTGGCATATCATAGTGAAACACTATCACATTTCATCTATAAGTACCCCACATATGACAACGTAATGTATTTTGTTGGCACAAGGGCAGACCCAGGGTTCAACGCTCAAGAGCGCACCAATAAATCCCTAAATACCGGCTCTTTCGGCAACACCTGCAAAGAAGATGAACTCTCACCCAAGGTAGAGGCAGGGGTGGTTGAAATATTCAAGTGTCTGCAACCCTATCTGGGACACAGATCTATGATTATATCATTTACAGAGCACTTAGCATCGATCATTCATCAATTTTCAACCCTTATTATACTTCCCAGATAGCACAGAGCATCACGGTATACACTTAGATCTACATTATTTAAGCACTTAATCATCCTCATACACATCAAATCTAACAATCATATATATCTAAGAAGCACAGAGCATGAGTGGATATATCAAAGCACATATCATAAGAAAATATAAACACATTGAATCAAATCACAGAACATAACACATAGATTTGTGTGGTTCACCCCCACCCTGGGGCTACGTCCACAAGATCTTCTTCTTTATTATCGTCTCCAATCTGTTACAAGCACAAAGCATCCAAAACCCTTCTTCGCATAGGACATAAGATCTGCGTATCTCACTAGATCCTTCTTCCTTGTGTTACAGCACTCATCTTTCTATAGCAACCTCTCAGTAACTTGCATTTAGCCTTGCAAGCCTTGCACAGTTCGCACAAAGCACTTATTCAACATCACATAGATGCACTACCAATTGCACTAAGCAATCACATCTACTACTGCCTATCCTTCTATTTATACATTACAAAAGTGGGCCTAAACATGGGTAAACCCACGAGATGACATCCCTTTCCCATTACATTAACCCAAAAACCATATAAGGGGCCCAAAAGTGGACCGAGGTCCTGTTATCTCTGCTTCGCCTGGAGCTCCATCTTTGATAGGTTGTCGAAGTCCAAAAATGGTCAATTATGACCAAGTGTTCCTCAAAACTTGGTCAAGGGCAAACATATTCCATTATACAAGCTTGTCAATAATGGAAGCACTACATTCTTAGGAAGGAGACATTCATCCACACTGATCACAAGCCTCTGCAGTTCATCTAGACATAAAGAAAATTGCAGAACGGCATCCATAAAAAGTGGTCCACATACCTGCAGTAGTTCCATATCAACATCAAATATAATACAAGGAGCATTAATTATGTCATTGTCTAACTCAGTCGACCTCCAGTTGTAGCCTTAACCACGGTGCTCCACTCCTATGGCCATGAGGCATCTGAGTGGCCCCAACTCTACAAGACTGATCTTGACTTATCTACCACTTAACATATGTTGGGCATGGGCATGACTGTCACTAAATTTGATATTTAGGATGAACTATTATGCCATCTAGGCCACCTATATGTTCCTTCAAGTGAACGTGCGAAGCTGATTTGGGAAGCTCACTACAATCAGATGGCAGGACATTTTGGCATGGAAAAGACTATGGAAATACTACATAAGCATTTCTAATGGTAGAAACTTCGACAAGATGTCACCAAGTATATCATGTCATGCATTGATTGCGCCATTTCCAAACCATCCACTAATAAGCAAGTCTTATACACCCCTCTACCTACTCTTTACATGCCATGGGAATCCATCTCGATGGACTACATGTCAGGCCTTCCTTCAACCAAGCAAGAAAATGATTGTGTTTTTGTGGTGGTTGATTGGTTTTCTAAAATATCCATCCTAACAGCTTGCAAGAAGAATATCATAGTGGAGGCCATTGCCAATCTCTTCATCGAACGAGTGTGGGTACACTTCAGGATACCATATACCATCATATCATATCAGCACAGCAATTTCCTAAGAACATTTTAGTCCAACCTATGGTCATTATTGGACACCAAGCTTTCCAAATCCACTGCATGCTACAACCAAACTGATGGCCAGACAGAGGTCCTCAACAAAATCAATGTGCATATCTTGTGCATGTACAAATCCAAACATCCATGCACATGGGATGAGAGTCTCTTCTATGTTCAACACAGTTACAACAGAGCCCTTCATAGCTCGACCAACCACAGTCCCTTTCAGGTGGGGTTGGAATTTCAATCATTAGGTCCCATTGATGTCATGTTGTCCCTTGCATCCACACAATCATAATCATCCCATGCTCAATCTGAGGCCGACAAAGCCACCAATTTTATTGAACAAAATATCACATTCAGAAACAAGTCCATAATATTTTATAGAAAGCCAATGCTAAGTACAAACAACGCGATGATCAACATTGGGTGTCGTATAGGTTTCAGGTGGGAAGGTCTGGTTTCATTTGTAGAAATATCACCTTACAAGACCCCACTTATCTATGGACCTTACATCATCATAAAGGCTATGGGTGACAATTCTTTTGAGCTAAGTATCCCCCCCTTACTTGTCATGCACCCAGTGTTCAATGTGGACCTCCTTCGACCATTCTTCCCACCATTATTAGACACATCGGAGATCACAGAGAAGTTAACACAAAAAAATATCAACCCTGACTGCATGGAACAGGAAACCATTGATCATATCAGGGACTCTCAGATTAAGGGCACTCTCTAACAGAAGATCCATCTTATAGGTTTGTCTAAGCAGGGAAGCACCTACACCAAGGCAAGTGGCTCACCCGAGTCCAAGTTCAACAAAAGTTTCCCCATATGATGGGTGTGCCCAACGCAATGGAGACCATTGCTTCCTAAGGGTTGTGGACTAATCCAGGTCAATATCGGTGGCCACCCACCTATTCCATTGGCTCAAAGAACAGTTTCCATTTTGGCAGTTGTTTATAGTTTTTCGGGTCCCAAACTTTCAGGGTTGTTTTGAGGCCCTAAACGATGTTTTTTGGGCTCTCCAGTGCCCATCATGTAGTGAAGGAAATATGATAGGTCGAATGGAATATGTAATTCTCGACTATACCTTTCAAATGTTGTATTGAGGGCCCCAAAAGGAGATCGTATACAAAATTTATGCCCTTGGGAAGTTGATGTATCAACTACCCCCATCGGGGCCCACAAACATTTTGGTGTTTCATCTCCCGGGGTTAGGGTTTTGAATTTTTAGGGTTTTCTCATTTATCTTTTATGCTAAAAATGTCTTTGGAGCCTCATTATATTCATCTTATTGTGAATGAGCGTAGTCGTCACATCTCTTCTCATAGATAAGTTGCCACCATTCGATCAAGTTTGTTTCATTCTGCAATTTTAAAGTTTCAGCGGGTTCTCTTTATTAATAGAAGTCAAGTTTTATTGTATCTTTGTGTGTTTCTTTGTTATAGATCTGTATTTCATTTTGTTCCATTTTTAAACTTGGATCAGTGGTATCAGAGCGGTATTTGTTTCTCTATGCATGTCCCCAATGAGTTCAGGGTACAATGAGTTGGAACTTGAAGTAGTTGAGCACTTGCAAGACCATCCCCTCTGATCATGATAGCCTCCCATGGAAGAAGAAAAGAGAGACAAAGGAGCAGGAGATCCTTTTAAACTATTGCTCGAAGCAATCATTGGTGGTTGAGCTGAAATCCCTAGAGTCGGAGGCAAGTTTCGACTCTGAATCAGATCTAGATAAGGGGAAGTAGATCATTGATGCATAACCTAGTGCCACTGTCGCTACCACCAAGGTCCATCCAAGTGAACCAAAAGAACCAGAGGAAGTTGAACGCCTTTTTCACTCATAGATATGGGTGAAGGGTGCTCTGCTGCGTTTCATTGTTGATAGTGGAAGTCAAAAGAACCTAATCTCAGCAAAGGTCATCAAATGGTGGCTCTGCCAAGGAATAAATATTTTTGTCAGCCAATAGTGTCATCCACCCTATGAAATCAAGCCCTTCAAGGATGAGGTATTGTGTGGTATTTCCCCCATTGAATTTTGTGAAGTTATTTTAGGCCAACCATACTTGTGGAAATGACATGTTGTATATGAGTCTAGACCTCGCAATGTTATTATTACTTTGGGTAGACAATTGTATAGGATACCATAGGTAGCTCCACCTTCTGCCTTTTCTTTGATATCTGCTAAGAAATCTAGGAAGGTCATTTCCCATACCGGGAAATTTATGTCTTCATGATTCACTCTCAAAGTGAACAGAAGTTCGTAGCCACATCCATGGCTTCTACACAGGGCCTCTCCACGCAACAAATCCAGGTGAACAAGATCATGGAACAATACTAAGACATATTCTCCTCACCCACCAGGGTACCACTACACTATCAAGTTAAGCATTCAATCGATCTATCCCTCAGTGCACCTCTACTTAATGGGCCAGTCTATCATTGCTCTCTGATGGAAAATGAGAACATCAAGAGACAAATCCAATAGCTGCTTCAAAAGGGGAACATCTGACCCAGATCCTCACCTTGTGGGAGTTGAATTGTACTCGTGCATATGAAATATGGGACTTGGCGACTTTCCATTGATTACAGGGCCCTGAACAAAATCATAGTTAGAAACTGGTACCAATTTCCCCATTGACGACCTTCTTGACCAACTCAAGGGAGCCAAGTTTTTCAGTAAGATTGAAGAATGCTCTAGAAACTTACATGATATTGATGGATGATATATTGCGGCCTTTCACTAATTATTTTTTGGTGGTATATCTAGATTATATCATCATATTTAGCAAGAATTGGGCAGAGCACTTGCAGCATATTTAGCAAATCCTTCACACTCTATGAAAACACAAGTTATATGCTAACTTGGAAAAATGTTCCTTCAGCATGAACAAGATCCAATACCTAGGATAATTTTTTGATGAGAATGGTGTGCATGTGGATCCATCCAAGATCCAAGTCATTCATGACTGGCCAACCCTGACCACACTAATCGAGCTTCAAAGTTTCATAGGACTTGCTAAATTCTATCGCAGGTTTGTGCTGGGATTCTCCCATATTACATGGGCCCTCAGACAAGTGACCAAGGGTGGTGGCAAGGCAAATTTTGTTTCGGGGGAGTCACAACAACAAGCATTCAATGATATGAAACATCGCTTTTGCTCAGCTCCAGTAGTCTCCTTACCCAATCTAAAACAACATTTTGAGATTGATACTAATGCCTCAGACTATGGCGTGGGTGCATTTATCACTCAGCAAAGTCATTTAGTGGCATACTGTTATCCACATTTTTGGTTATCGAGATGATAATATGATTATGTCATGATGATAGAAGATCAAACTCTTCATTAAGAACATTTTCCAGAAGAAGGTTACACTTGCCATTTTCTCAAAATCCTATTTTGAAAATAGTACGCAGGCTGCATTATACTCTCCTGCGGAAATCATTAATTTCCGCATTCTTCATTCATCTTAACTGCAGACTATCCGCACTGTGTTAATGGCTAGGGTGCGGAAATGTTTCTAAAGGTGGAAAATGAATAAGTTCTCGATCCTTCTAGAAAGAATCTTCTAGAAGGATGAGTTGGAGTTCGAATGGTTGGCAAAATACTGACTTTCCAGATATCTTGGGATCATTCCCTATCCAAGTAACTAATCAATCTTCTCCTATATATTGAGGAGATTACTTATGGAAAAGGTTAAGAAGCAAGAAACAAGCAAGATAGCTAGAGATTGATGGGAGAACTGGTGCAAGACTGTATAGAGGATTGAAGCTACAGCAGCAAGAGACTACAAGTAATCATATGTGGTTGAACTTCTTCATGCATGAGCAAGTGTGTGTGTCAGAGCTAGGAGCCATCGAAAGGAGGTCTACGACATCAAGGCTCAGGTTGTATATTTCTCTT
>ML782377.1:539070-570916 GCA_009831015.1 Picea engelmannii | reverse complement strand
TTCCAGATCCAGGTGGATCTTGGGGAGATTGGTCTGTGTCTGCACTCACGAATTTATCCATAAACACATACCATAGTGAGACACTCTCAGGTTTTGTCTGTAATTACCCCACCTATGACAAAGAAATGCATTTCATTGTACAAGCCTGCTGACAATGGAAGCACTACATTCTTAGGAAGGAGACAGTCATCCACACTAATCACAACCCTTTATGGTTCATGCAAAGACAAGGAAAATTTCAGAACAACCGCCATAAAAAGTGGTCCACATACTTGAAGTAGTTCTATATTAACATCAAATATAATACAGGGAGCACCAATCATGTCGTCGACTGCCTCAGTCAAACTCTAGTTGTAGTCTTAACCACGGTGCTCCACTTTTGTGGCCACCAGGCATCCGAGTGGCCCCAACTCTACAAGAGCGATCTTGACTTCACTACCACTTACCAAATGTTGGGCACAGGCATGAATGTCACTGTATTTCATCTTCAAGATGGATTGTTATGCCATATAGGCCACCTTTGTGTTCCTTCAAGCGATCATTTGAAGTTGAATTGGGAAGCTCACTATAGTATGATTCCAAGACATTTTGGCATGGAAAATATTGTGGCAGTACTACATAAGCATTTCTATTGTCTGAAACTTCACTAGGATGTCAACAAGTATATCAGGTCATGCACTGCGTTCGTCATTTCCAAACCATCCACTAAGAAGCAAGGCATGTACACCCCTCTACTTACTCTAGACAGACCATGAGAATCCATCTCGATAGACTACATGTTGATCCTTCCTTCATCCAAGAAGGAAAATGAATTTCTTTTGTGGTGGTTGATCGGTTTTCTAAGATGGCCATCCTAACAGCCTACAAGAAGAATATCACAGCTGAGGTCGCTGCTAAGATATTATTCTAATGGGTGTGGGTGCAATTCGGGATACCAAAGAACATTAAATAATATCGAAACAACAGGTTCCTAAGCACATTCTGGTCCAACCTCTGGTCATTGTTGGACACCAAGCTCACCAAATCCATCGCCTTCCACCCCCAAACTGGTGGCCAGATAGAGGTTGTCAACAAAATGATCATGCATGTAGTGCGCATGTACCACTCCAAACATTTGTGCACATGGGATGAGAGTCTCCCCTATGTTCAAGATAGCTACAATATAGCCCTTAATAGCTCGATCGGCCATAGTCCCTTTCAGGTGGGGTTGGGATGTCAACCATTGGATCCCATAGATGTCGTGCCACCCCTTGCATCCACACAGGAAGAATCATCCTATGCTCAATCTGAGGCTGACAAATCCACCAATTTATAGAATGGATTCAACACATCCGAAAACAATTCCATGATATTTTACAGAAAGTCAATTCTAAGTACAAACAGTGCCATGATCAACACCAAGGGTCGCATAAGTTTCAAGTGGGAGATAAGGTCTAGTTGCATTTGTATAAAGAGCACCTTACATTACCCCCTCAGAATATTCATCCAGTTATCTATATACATTAAACCATCACCAAGGTTGTGGGTGACAATGATTTTGATATAAGTATTTCCCTCTTCCTTAGCATGCACCCAGTGTTCAATGTGGACCTCCTTCGACCATCCTTTGCACTATTATTGGACACATCAGAGATCGCAGAGCAGTTGACATCGACAAATATCAAACCTGACTTCATGGAACATGCAAACATTTATTAAATCAAGGACACTTATATTAAGGGCACTCAAGAACAGAGGATCCATCTTTATCAGGTTGTCAAGGCAGTGCAGCTCCTGCACCAAGGAAATCGGCTCACCTAGGGCCAAGTTCAGCAGAAGTTTCCTCATCTAATGGGGTCACTCAACACAATGGATACCATTTCTTCCTAAGGGGGGAGGACTGATCCAGGTAGATATTAGTGGCAACCCACCTATTCCACTAGCTCAAAGAATAGTTCCCATTTTGGCAGTTATTTATAGTTTTTCGGGTCCCAAACTTTTAGGGCTGCTTTGAGGCCCTAAACGATGATTTTTAGGCTCGAAAATTCCTAGAATGTAACTTGAGGAAAATGGTAGGGTAAAACAAATATCTAATCATTGGTTATACCTTTCCAACGGTGTATTGAGCGCCCCAAACGGAGATCGTATGCAAAAGTTATGACCTCGGGAAGTTGACGTATCAATTACCCCCATCGGGGCCCACAAACCTTTTGGTGTTTCATCTCCCAAGGTTAGGGTTTTGGATGTTTAGGGTTTTTTCATTTTTTTTATGTTAAAAGTGTCTTTGGAGCCTCATTGTATTCAACTTCTTGTGAATGAAGGTAGTCGTGACATCTCTTCTTAGAGATAAGATGCCACCATTAAAGCAAGTTTGTTTTAGTCTGCATTTTTAGAGTTTCAGTAGGTTCTCTTTATTAATAGAAGTCAATTTGTATTCTATCTTTGTTTGTTTATTTTTTATACATTTTTATTTCATCTCATTCCATTTATAAATCCAGATTAGTGGTATCATAATGGTCTTCTCTTTATTTGTTTCTTTTTGCATGTCCCCAACGAGGTCAGTGTATAATGAGTTGGGACTCGAAGTAGTTGAACCCTTGCAAGACCATCCCCGTTGATCACGAAAACCTCCCATGGCGGAAGAAAAGAGAGATGATGGAGCAAGAGATCCTTATAAAATATTGCTCGAGGAAGGTGTCATGTGACAAAGGAATGAGATGATGGATAAATTTACAGAAATCCTTCGAAGGCTTCCAACATGTGACGCATCTTCATCAAGTAACCACTTTGGAGGTGTCGACCCCTTCAAAGTACAAGACAATTTTGATATCCCCTTATTTGAAGGCCAGATAGATACAGATGTTGTAGATAAATGGTTGAATCTCCTAGAAGGGTATTTTTCAGTCCATAATTTTTCCGATAGAAAAAATATTACCTTTGTGCTCCTTAAGGTTGTTCCCCATGTTAAGGATTGGTGGGAGACTTACTCTGAGCAAAAGGCCACCAAGGAATCTACAATATTTTCGATCGCACCCACTTGGGATTCTTTCAGGTATGCTATTAAGGAACAATACTACCCTATTGGAAGCTATGATGAACAGTATACAAGATGGACCACACTGCGACAAGAAAGGGACCAAACTGTACCAGAGTTCACAAATATCTTCCATACCTTGTGCACCAAGTTGGGTATCAAAGACTTTGAACAAAATATGGTTCTCAAGTACTATGGATATATATATAGACACATCCAAACAAAAATGGATTTTATGTATATCTCATCACTGGGCATGGTTTATCAATATGTTGTCAAAATTGAATAGAAATTTAAAAAGAAGAAGAGGGAATTTGGATCTGAAAATTCCTCACAGCAGAAGCAGGTAAAAGGCGGCCCCAACCCATAGAACAAAGGATAGAGAAAGTATGGACCCCCTCAGAACAACCATTCCAAGACACAAACAAAGAAGAGTAATGAGAAGATGAATAAAGACACTGGAAAGTGGTATGAATTCCATAAAATCCCTTGACATAACACCAATGAATGTTGCTTGAAGCAGTGGTTGGTGGTCAAGATGAAATCCTTGGAGTCAGAGGCAGGTTTTGACTTTGAATCGGATCCATACAAGGGGAAGTGGATCATTCATGCAGAACTCAGTGCCATTGTCTCTACCATGAAGTTTCATCCAAGTGAACCAGAAGAACAGGAGGAAGGTGAATGTATTTTTCACTCGCAGATGTGGGTGAAGGGTTCTTTGTTGCATTTCATTGTTGATACCGAAAGTAAAAAAAAATTGATCTCAATAGAGGTCATCAAGCAATTGAACCTACTGACGACACCACACCCACAGCCCTATACCATGAAGTGCCTCTGCCAAGGAATATATCTTCTCGTCAGCCAACATTTTCATCTTCCCTACGGCATCAATCCCTTCAAGGATGAGGTAATGTGTGATATTTCCCCCCTTGAATTTTGTGATGTTATTTTAGGACAACCATACTTATGGAAACAACATGTTGTGTATGACTCTATAACTCGTTGTGTTATAATTACTTTGGGTATAAAAATGTACAGGTTACCAAAGGTATCTCTGCCTACCACCATTTATTTGATATTCTCTAAGAAATGCAAGAAGGTTATTTCCCAGACCGGGAAATTTGTCTTCTTCATGATTTTCTCTCAAAATGAATAGAAGGTCGCACCTACATCCATGGATTCTACACAGGGCATCTCCACGCAGCATAATCAAGTGGAGAAGATCGTGGAAGAACACAAAGACATATTTTCCTCACCCACCAGGGTATTGTTGCATTGTCAGGTCAAGCCTTCAATCGATCTAACCCCTAGTGCATCTCTACTCAATGGGCCAATAAATCGTCATTCTCTAATGGAAAATGAGGAAATCAAGCAACAGATCCAAGAGTTGCTTCGAAAGGGGCACATCTGACCCAAATCCTCACCCTGTGGGAGCTCAATTGTACTTGTGCATAAGAAAGATGGGACTTGGCGACTCTGCATTTTACAAGGGCCTAAACAAAATCACAGTCGGGAACCGGTACCGAATTCCCCGAATTGGCAAACTTCTTGACCAGTTCAAGTGAGCCAATTTTTACAGTAATATTGACCTGAATTTTGGATACCACCAGGTTCCAATAGAGCATATTGATGTATGGAATATTGATTTCAAGTCCAAAGAAATTCTTTTTGAATGGCTAATTATGGCCTTTGGTTTGACAAATGCTACCGCAACTTTCATGAGATTGATGGACAATATATTGTGGCCTTTCACCAATTATTTTGTGGTGGTATATTTGGATGATATCCTCATCTTCAGTAAGAATTGGGAAGAACATGTGTAGCATATTCAGCATATCCTTCACATTCTATGACAACACAATCTATATGCTAACTTGGAAAAATGCTCCTTCGGCATGAACATGGACCAATACCTAGGCTACATTGTTGATGAGTATGATGTGCATGTGGATCCAACCAAGATCCAAGTAATTTGTGACTGTCCAGCTCCGACCTAACTAACCAATCTTCGAAGTTTCATAGGAATTGACAACTTCTATCACAGTTTCATGTTGGGATTCTCTCATGTTGTACGGACCCTCATCCAAGTGACGAAGGGTGGTGGCCAGACAAAGTTTGTGTGGGGAAATTCACAAAAGCAAGTGTTCAATGATATGAAACATCGTTTGTGCTCAGCGTCAGTACTCTCCTTACTCGATCTGAAGCAACCTTTTGAGATTGAGAATGATGCCTCAGACTATGTCGTGGGTGCATTTCTCACTCATCGCGGTCATTCAGTGGCATATCATAGTGAGAAACTATTATATGTCATCCATAATTACCCCACCTATGACAAAGAAATTTATTCCATTATAAAAGCATGACGACAATGGAAGCACTACATTCTCGGGAAGGAGATAGTCATCCACATTGTTCACAAGCCTCTGTAGTTCATGAAAACACAAGGAAAATTGTATAACGGTCACCATCAAAAGAGGTCCACATACTTGTAAAAGTTCCATCTCAACATCAAATATAAGATAGGTAGCATTAATTGTGTCATTGATTTGTTTAGTCGATTTCCAGTTGCAATCTTAACCACAATGCTCCACTCATGTGGCCATGAGGCATTCGAGTGGCCCCAACTCTACAAGATTGATCCTTACTTCGCTACCACTTACCAGATGTTGGGAACGGGTGCGAATGTCCTTGACTTTGATCTTCAGGACAGAGTGTTATTCCCTGGGCCACCTTTATGTTCCTTCAAGTGAGCATGTGAATTTGATTTGGGAAGCTCACTAAAATTGGATGGCAGGACATTTTGGCATGGAAAAGACTATGGCAGTACTACAGAATCATTTCTAATGGTCGAAACTTCGTCAGGACGTCTACAAGTATATCAGGTCATGCACTACATGCGCCATTTACAAACCAACCACTAATAAGAAAGGCATGTACACCCCTCTTCCTACTCTCGACAGGCCATGGGAATCCATCTCGATGGACTACATGTTGTGCATTCCTTCAACCAAGCAAGGAAATCACTGTGTTTTTTTGGTGGTTGATCAGTTTTATAACATGTCCATCCTAACAGCCTGCAAGAAGAATATCACAGTGGAGGCCACTGCCAAGATCTTTTTCGAACGAGTGTGGGTACACTTCGGGATACCATAGAACATTATATCATATCGGGATAGCACGTTCCTAATCACATTTGGGTCTAACATCTAGTCATTGTTGGACACCAAGTTCACCAAATCCACTGCCTTCCACCCCCAAACTGTTGGCCAGATAGAGTTTTTCAACAAAATGATCATGCTTATCTTACGCATGTACAACTCCAAAAATATGTGCACATGGGATAAGAGTCTACCCTATTTTCAGCACAGCTACAACATATCCCTTCATAGCTCGACCGGCCATAGTGTCTTTCAGGTGGGGTTGATATTCCAACCATTGGGTCCCATTAATGTTGTGTTTCCTGTTAGAAAAATAGGACCATGGAGCAATAAAATAAAACAAATGCGAAAAAAAAACACGGAAGATACACAATACAATGGAGACACAGATTTACGTGGTTCACCCAGTGTAGGCTACATCCACCGGAGAAATTTCCAGGTCCTTCCTTTATTATTATCCAGCAAATGAAGGGATACAACCTACAGAGAACCCGCTATAACTTCATCTTCTTTCTCTCACTGTCTCCTATCTCAGAATACAAGATTCTCCATCATGCATAGCTGCAATACATTTCCCTCATAATAGAGGGTTTCCTTCTAGGGAAAAAAACCCTAACATAATTTCTATCGTTAGATCTGCGACCTTATAATGAACAGTCTAGATTTACAATGAAATTACAATATACATTTACAAGGCAATTTTTCCTTCAGGGGCTTCGCCCCTAAACCCCGCAGAGGGAGTAACCCCCCTCTGCACTCCCCCGCGTGGAAGAGTGTACATACTTATGGGGTGTAAATACTTCATGGGGTATAAAAACGGCTGAAAACAAAGACCTCTGAATCTAGAAGATAATCAAGCTCCACAACCAACAATCTCCCACTTGAAGACTGATCTCAACAACTCCACCGTTGTTGTATATGTTGGACTTTGAACCTTCTTGGACCTAGAAAATTTCTCATCTTCACCTTCATTCTTGAAGACCAACTGAAACTGAGCAAGAACTCAGTTTCTCCCTGGTTACTCCCTTTGTTAACATGTCTGCAGGATTTTGGCTAGTGTGTATCTATTCCAACTTCAAATGTCCATCTTCCAAGATGGATAGTATGAAATGGTACATTATTTGTATTTACTTAGTATTCAAATGGAAGGATGAGTTCTTTGCAAGATGAATGGCACTCTGACTGTCACAGTACAACCTGATATTCTCCTGCTTCTTTCCCAATTCCTCCATAAACCTATGTAACCAAATCATCTCTTTACTAGCCTCTGTAGCAACAACTTACTCTGCTTCTGTCGTTGAAACTACAACAACCTTTTGCAGTTTCAAAATCCAACTTACTGTTGTTCCACCTATAGTAAAAACATACCCTGTGGTGCTCCACCTGATGTCTTTATCACCTGCCATATCTGAATCAACATATCCCAGTAGAAAAGTTTTTGAACCTCCAAAACATAATGCATGAGTAGCAGTACCTCTCAAATACCTGAGAATCCACTTTACTACCTGCCAATGTTCTTTACCTAGATTGATCATATACCTGCTCACAACTCCCACTGCATGTGCAATATTGGTCTTGTGAAAACCATTGCATACATCAAGTTGCCAACTGTTGATGAATAAGGGACCCTGGACATGTATTCTATCTCCTCCTGTGTCTTGGGACACATTTCCTTAGTTAATTTGAAATGGCTGGCCAAATGTGTACTACATGGTTTTTCATTCTGCATTCTGAACCTCTACAACACCTTCTCTATGTACTCACCCTGAGACAATGTCAATTTGTGATTTTTCCTATCTCTTGTTATTCTCGTACCAAGGATTTTCTTTGCAGCACCCAAATCCTTAATTGCAAATGAATTAGCTAATTTCTTCTTGAGCACATTTATATCATGCATATTAGACCCTGCAACAAGCATGTCATCTACATACAATAGCAAGATAATATAGCTTCCATTTTCTAGCCTTTTGAAATAAACACAATGATCATAATGACATCTATTATAACCTTGTTATGTCATAAACCTGTCAAACTTCAAATACCACTGCCTTGGATATTTCTTTAGGCCATACAAGCTCTTCTTCAACTTGCATGCCAAATTCTCCTTCCCTTTGACCTCATACCCATGTGGTTGCTGCATATAAATCTCTTCCTCCAAATCCCCATGGAGGAAATTTGTTTTAACATCTAATTGTTAAAGATGCAAATCGTCTACTACCACAAGACTTAAAATAGTCCTAATTGAAGTCATTTTAACAACAGGAGAAAATATTTCATCAAAATCTATACCTTTCTTTTGTACAAACCCCTTTAAAACAAGTATAGCCTTGTACCGCTTTATTCCTCCATCTTCTTCCTTCAACTTGTAAACCCATTTATTCTGCAATGCTCTTTTTTCTGCGAGCAACTGAACCAAGTCCCAAGTATGGTTATTTACCAAGGAATACATTTCCTCTTTCATGCCTTGGTCCCACTTCTTTTTGGTGCCTACCTTCATTGCTTCTTCATAACATTCTGGTTCACCAGAATCAGTCAATAATAAATAATACAATGAAGGAGAGTATCATTCAGGGGGTATAATTAACCAAGTAGATTTTCTAACAACACTTGTAGGTGTTTGAGGTACATATTGCTCCTGTTGTTGTACATTTTGATTTTCTTTTTCCTTTGGAATTTCTTTTTCAGTGATCTCATCAAGCATTGTGTATTCTTGTTTCTCTTTTTCCTGTTTCTTTCCCTGCAACTGATCTTTGTACATGAAATTCTCATTGAATATGACATCTCTACTCATAATGATTTTGTTATTTTCATAATCCCATAAGTGATAACCAAAATCATTAACACCGTATCCAATAAAGATACACTTCTTGGATTTTGCCTCAAGCTTTGTTCTATTTTCTTTATCAATATGGACAAATGCTTCACAATCGAAAGTTTTCAAAAAGAATAGTTTACCTTTTTTCCTGTCCATTCCTCCTCTGGAATTATACCATCCAAAGAGCTTGAAGGTCCTTTTTTTATTAAGTAAACAGTAGTATCTACAGCATCTTCCCAGAACTGTAAGGGCAAAACAGCATGCAATCTCATACTCCTTGCACGCTCCATGATTGTCCTTCTCATCCTTTTTGACACACCATTTTCTTGTGGTGTTCTTGGAACTGTCTTCTCTCTAAGAATCCCATGGTATGAACAGTAACCATAAAAATCCTTGCTGCAATATTTACCTCCATTATCTGATCTGAGACACTTCAAACGTTTTCCTATCTCATTCTCAACCAAAGCTTTCCATTTCTTAAAAGTATCAAAAACATCGGATTTTTTTCGAATTCAATAAAACCAAGTTTTTTTAGTTGCATCATCAATAAAAGTAACATAATAACGAGATCCACCAAGAGATGATACCTAATTTGTTCCCCATACATATGTATGCACAAGCTCTAACCTTTCATTCTTCTTTTCTTTTCCGACTCTGAGAAATCTGACTCTCTTTTGTTTTCCATAAACACGATGCTCACAGAAGTCCAAATCAATTTGTTTAAGATCTGGAAACAATTTTTTTTTTTGAAGTATCTGCATTCCCTTATCACTCATGTGTCCCATCCTATGATGCCACAATGTTGTATCCACTCCTGTAGAAGCTAAAGATATAGAAGAGTCAGTATTACCAGTACATAAATACAATGTACCTACCTTCTCTCCTTTTGCTATCACCAATGATCCTTTGATGACCTTCCATGTCTTATCTATAAATATGGATATACAACCTTCAATTTTCAACTGCCCTGTTGAAATTAGATTTTTCCTTAAATATGGAACATGTCTTACCTCTTTCAACAACCATTGGTTTCCATTGCGTTGCTTTATTTTTACATTTCCCATTCCAACAATTTTGCATGGTACATCATCACCCAAATGAACTTGTCCAAAATCACCTTGAACATAATCTAGAAAATGTTTCCTATGGGGTGTGGCATGAAATGAAGCCCCTGAATCTACTACCCAAGACTTGGAAATATTATCTATAGAAATAATCAAAGCATCTTGTAACACATCACCTGTTACATTTGCTCCTTGATTTCTCTCCCATTGTCCATCTCTTTGTTTCTTTGGAGCTCTGCAGTCTTTCTTCAGATGTCCTTTCTTCCCACAATTCCAGCACTCTATCTTTCCAAGTCTGGATTTGGATCTGCCCTTCCTAGAATTCCCGCGGTTCCCTGAGCCCTTTCCTCTATCCTTTTGTCTTTCCCTTTTCTCCATGTTCAACGCATTACCTAATTTCTCCCCTGTGCTTTTCCATCGCATTTCCTAAATAAGAATAACACCAACAACATCATCAAATTTTAAATTATTTGAACCAGAGATAGAGTTACTTACAGCCGTGACCAATTCGTTACAACTTTCTGGCAATGAGCACAATATTAGAAGAGCCCTGACCTCATCATCAAATTCCACTTTTACAAAACTTAGTTGATTAGTAACCGTATTAAAATCATTTAAATGATCTGCAACAGACCCACCTTCTGACATATTCATATTAAATAATATCTTCATTAGAAATACCTTATTGGACATAGAGGGTTTTTCATTAAATTTAGCCAATGCATCCATCAAATCCTTTGTTGTCTTTTCTTTTGAAATATTTAAAGCCACCGACGTTGTCAAGCTCAGTCGTATCATTCCTAGAGCCTTTCTGTCAAGAATCTCCCATTCTTCGTCCTTCATGGCCATCATCTTCTTTTATACTCCGCCCAATGGTAGGAATAGATCCTTCTGATATAAATAATGCTCCAACTTCATCTTCAATAACTGGTAGTTTTGGCCGTTAAATTTCTCGACCCTAAACTTTCCATCTTCCGCCATTGCTCCCACTTGAACCAGGAACCTTATTTTCCTACGAGTTACAGTTCACTTTGATACCAGTTGTTAGAAAAATAGAACCGTGGAGCAATAAAATAAAACAAATGCAGAAACAAAACACAGAAGATACACAATACAATAGAGACACAGATTTACGTGGTTCATCCAGTGTGGGCTACGTCCACCAGATTAATTGCTAGGTCCTTCCTTTATTATTATCCAGCAAATGAAGAGATACAACCTACAGCAATCCCACTATAACTTCCTATTCTTTCTCTCACTGTCTCCTATCTCAGAATACAATATTCACCATCATGCATAGCCACAATACATTTCCCTCATAACAGAGGGTTGCCTTCTAGGGAAAAAAAACCCTAACATAATTTCTACCGTTAGATCTGTGACCTTATAATGAATGGTCCATATTTATAATGAAATTACAATATACATTTACAAGGAAATTTTTCCTTCGGGGGGCCACTTGCCCCCGGACCCCCCAGCCGGAGGGATAGCCCCCCTAAACCCCGCAGAGGGGGTAACCCCCCTCTGCACTCCCCCATGTGGAAGAGTGTACATACTTATGGGGTGTAAATACTTCATGGGGTATAAACACGGCTGAAAACAAAGACCTTTGAATCTGGAAGATAATCAGGCTCCACAACCAACATTGCCCCTTACATCCACATAGGTATAATCATCCCATTCTCAATCTAAGGACAACAAAGACACCAAGTTTATTAAATGGATTCATCACATATAATAATAGTTCCATGATATTTTACAGAAATATAATGTTAAGTACAAACAACGCGATGATCAACAGTGGATGCCACACAAGTTTCAGGTGGGAGAAAAGGGTATGGTTTCATTTGCAGAAAGATCACCTTACAAGACCACATCAGAATCTTTACCCACTTTGATATGGACCTTACACCATCACCAAGGCTATGGGTGATCATTATTTTGAGCTAAGTATCCCCCCCTTCCTTGGCCTGCACCCAGTGTCCAATGTGGACCTCCTTCGACCATTCTTCCCACCATTATTGAACACATTGGATATCGTAGAGTAGTCAACACCGAAAAATATATCCCTTGAATGCATGGAATAGAAAGCCATTGATCATATCAGGGACACTCAGATTAAGGGCACTCACTAATAAAGGATCTAGCTTTAATCGGTTGTCTAAGCATGGCAGCTTATGCACTAAGGCAAGTGGCTCACTCGGGGCCAAGTTTAGCAGAAGTTTATCCATATGATGGGGGATCCCAACACAATGGATACCATTGATTCCTAAGGGGGGAGGAATGATCTATGTTGGATATTAGTGGCCACCCACCTATTCCACTGGCTCAAATAACAGTTACCATTTTGGCAGTGTTTTATAATTTTTTGGGTCCCAAATTTCTGGGGCTATTTTGAGGCCCTGAACAACGTTTTTTGGGCTAGAAAATGCTTATAATTTAGCCAGGGAAGACTCTAGGCTAAAAAGAACATCTGCACCTCGGTTATACATTTCCAACGGTGTATTGAGTGCCCCAAATGGAGATCATATGCAAACGTTACGCCCTTGGGAAGTTAACGTATCAACTACCCCCATCAGGGCCCACAAACCTTTTGGCGTTTCATCTCCTGGGGTTATGGTTTTGGATGTTTAGGGTTTTATCATTTATGTTTTATGTTAAAAATTCCTTTAGAGCCTCGTTGTATTCATCTTTTTGCGAATGAGGGTAGTTGCCACATCTCTTCTCATAGATAAGTTGCCACCATTTGAGTAAGTTTGTTTCAATCTGCATTTTTACAATTTCAGCATGTTCTCTTTATTAATAGAAATCAACTTTTATTGTATCTCTGTATGTTTATTTACTATACATTTTTATTTCATTTCGTTCAATTTATAAATCCCAATCAATATTCCATACCATTTGTTCCATATTTTCAAATATGAATACGGGCACACTGTCAATAGCCTAGAAACCTAATAACACATCATTTCAACTAAGGTGTCTGCAAAATCATTATCAAAGGGACCAGAGATCAAATTCAATGAGATAGACTCGAACTCCTTATAAATTTTCCAATTGAATTCTTTAAGTTAAATGCATTTTTTCTAAAGTATGATTTGAAGTTTTGTATATCTGCAACTTATGTGTTTTGTGGTTATGGCATTGAGGTATTGATACTAAAAAAATATTATACATTTTAATTTGAAGACGTTATGTATGAAGGAGTGAGCAACAAAAACACGGACACTAAACATCATGACAAGGAGAACCCACCAATATATATAAATGGTTATGTAATTGTTATCTACAAAAAATGATGAACTACCAGCATATGAGCAATGATTAGATGTGAAGCCAAAATAACAAGTAATGAAAATCTATAGCACAAAGATGGAGAAATGGAATATTGCATAGGTATATTGAAGCACATATAACACCTCTGAAAGGAATTTTTAAATATGAAAGGAAATCTGGTGATCAACAAATATTTAGCAAGGGGAAACAAGATCTTATTGGATTGATGATACCAAAATATCATAAGTATTCAAACTTATGTATCAAGACTTCATGGTTGCATATTTTTACCACTTTTATGCATGAATTGAGCGTAGATGGTAAAGGCTAAAATGTATATTTAAATTAAGGCATGGGTTCTCCCTATATACAAGTCCCAAGCAAAGAAGAAAGGAGACATGTGGTGTGTAAGTCAATCATTGTATTGTATTAGGCAAACTAATTCCAAGAGCCATGGAGACATGTGGTGTGTAAGTGAATCATTGTATTGTATTAGGAAAAATTTGGGGTGCAAGTGTTCATGATGCAAAGATTGTAATTTATGAATGTTTTTAGTGTAAGTATGTCCTCATCATCTTATTTGGGATAAGGACAAGAGTTCGTAAGTAGAAGGTCAAGAGTCAAGAAGGTAGAAAGCCAACAATTAAGAGAAACTTTAATAAATATATTCATTGTATTCAAGGAAGAGGCCTTTGGCTCTTGGAACTTTCATGTACTACTACCGAAACCAATAATGAAGATAAACCATTTTTGGCCAAACAATTTTTTAGATAAATTTTATTAATGTGTGTACCTGTTGTGGACCAATCTATTATTTACTCAACACTAGAGTTGTGTAAGAATGTATCTCACACTATAGACTATTCTTATGTGTAGTTGTTGCATTCATGTTTTTGTTTTTTGGAAATGGTTGTTTGAAATTGTGAGCATAGGACTTTAGATAGTTATTTCAATGTTGGACTATTTTGGGTTTGCAATCATTTACTCATTCTTGTCTTTATTCTCACTGAACTATTTCCTCGATTATTGATAAGAGTATGTATGGTTTTGTGCTTGCTTTCTGGGTACTTTAGTCATGTTCGAACACATGCATTTTCATCTTAGATTAATCGTATTTCATTCTTTAGTTTAGAAAATAATTAATGGTGGACCGAGCCACAACCGATAAAACCCCAAACCAGTGATGGCTACTGAGCCATAATCCAAATGGGTTCCCTATCCAAAACGGGGTGAAGTCTAATTATGAATTCTAACCAAGGGTAACCCATGTTGTTAGCGAAGGTCATTTCAACCCATCAGCAAGTTTTCTTGAGGATGGATTCCTCCTTATGAGAGGCATGGAGTTTATTGTATTTGGAGCTTAGGGTCATTGATAGGTCACCCAACCTTGAAGCAAGTGAACATAATTTGATTCCTTCCATAAAATGATCAATTGTAAGATGTTTCTCTACCTTAAGGGTATCTTTATATAATCAAGTATAGGGGATTCCCTATCTTATTCGCAGATATCTTGTATGTAATAGAATTCTAATGTCTAAGGTACATAAGAAATGGTATCAAAGCTCTTTCTTCGACCAAAAAAAGAATTATTTTCCCTGTTTTGTAGGTTTTCAAAGGAAAAAAAAAAGGTTGTGACAAAAATCAATTCCTATAGATTTATGAGCAAAATTTGAAGAAAACAGACGTATAAATGAGTTATTTTCAAAAAATCACTCAGTTCAAAAAAAGATATTCCAAATCAGACTTCGGAAAGTGAAGATATCATTGATTTTAAATCAACTATATTAGGGTATTTCCATGACAGAGACATGCATTACAAATTAGATATATTTATTTTGACAAGCTGGTTAGATTTCCACCCAACCAACACCATTTTAAAGATAATTTTTGGGGCTTTGATTTTACATTTATATGTTATTCCTCTTATCAATATCCAGTGAACTACAACCTTTACAATTTGTTACCCTCAAACCCTAATGAAATTGAATAGCAAAAATGTGGTGAAACATGCCATGGGAGCAAAAAATGTTGGTGAAAACATATTTCCATGATCTGTATAAGGGATACCAAGATATGAAAGAGATATTCTATAATTTCAAGGCGACCCATACCATTTATACCACATATCCTTTTACGAATGAAGAGTATAACCGAGAAAGATATTCTTGGTATGATTTAGAGGATGATTATGATCACATGTATATGGATAATTGTCATTTATGGGATGAAAACTACTTTCACCCTTTATTTAACGACTCTACTCCACCTTATGTCGATAACATCATGGACCTAGGACCTATTTTTATATATGCGCTCCTTGGATTACTTTAGTATTGCAATTTGTACTTGCACATGTGACATAGGCTACTTCATCATTGTAGTAAGCGCTCATACATGGGACCCAGGTTTAGGGTGAATTAGACTACTTCAACATGGTCACCAACACTTGTACATGGGACCTTGGTTCTCTAGCTTACTTCAGCATTGCAGTCAAAACTCGTCCATGGGACCCTGGTTTATGTGTAAGGTAGCTAGAGAGGTTGTGGGGGGGCCCAGAGGGCCCATAGTGATAATAGTGGAGGCCATTCAATGTAAGGTGGAATAGGTCCACTATATTATTAAATAAGGCCCACTATGGTAGTTAGATATAATAAATGTAAGAGGACTTCTTATAAGGTTCTACTTCTAGAAGATTCCTCCTCTAGAATTTGCTTAGGTGATGGTAGCACTATATAAAGGGGTTCAAACAATGTAATGGGATATGAAGAGAATTATTGTATTTGGAGCGGTATCTCAATAGGAGGATGCCCCCTCGAAGAGGCAAGTGAAAAGGAGAGGATCCCTTCCATAACAGGATCCATTATTTTATTTTTTGGAGAATAAAAAAGAGGGTCGCGACATTATAGAAATTTTCGGTATATTTCTATGCAAAATTTGCAGAACCAAGGTTTTTTTCCGTGGAAGGTGGCGCTATTTTTTTTTTTTGTAGCATCTCGAGGCCGAATTTTCCCAAGCAAATTACAGATCTGAGTTCCTCTCACAATTTCACCCAATTTCAAAAAACAAATCAGCCAAAACAGAGTCCGGGAAGTGAAGTTATGAGCATTTTAAATTCAACAGTTTTTCAAGGTTTTTCCGGAAAACGCCGCGATTTTCTGTAGTAATTTATTGTTCAATTTTTTGGGTTTTTTCATGACGGCGGCAAGACTACAGAGTTCATAAATTTTCATAAGGTGCTCAAATGGCTATTTCTTCTCAAACCCTCAAAGGAATTCTACAGATTACTGAAGCATTCAAAGCCCAATTGTTTGACACATTGAATGACAAATTGGATGGCTTTGTAGCTGGCCTCAATGATAGTTTTTGTAGTATTCAATATTATTTGGAAAACATGCAAGAGAGATTTCTTATGGCAGACCTCGAGGATGAATATAATCAAGAAATATATGCTTTGTATTATTTTGAGGCCGATTGTGATGATTGGTATATGGATAGTTGTCATTTCTGGGATGACAACCACTTCCATATTTTATTTGATGACTCTACTCCACTTTTTGTAGAGAACATCAATGTCTCACATCAGGAGCTAGTTACTAGCGTCCAGCCTGCATATTCTACAATGGTATTGTTCCTTCCAGAGTCATCTTTGATCATCTCCCACTATGTGGATGGATATTCTTATTTGGATCCACATGATAGGTGTCAGTATTGGGAGCATCATTTTCAATTGGTTATTGGGTGTCGATATCTTCCATGTGGGGTTCACATGAGAAATTGGACATGGGACCCTGGTTTACAATGGTGGTTGGACTACTTCATCATGGTGGCTACCATTTCTCAATGGAGCCCTGGTTCTCTAGTCTACTTCGGCACTATTGTCCACACTTATCCATGGGACCCTGACATATGGTTGTACATTAAGCATTGAGGACAACGCTTTCATAAGGAGGATGGAATGTAAGGTATCTAGAGCGGTAGTTGGGGGGNGGGCAGAGGGCCCATAGTGATAATCGTGGAGGCCATTCAATGTAAGGTGGACTAGGTCCACTATATTATTAAATAAATCCCACTATGGTAGTTAGATATAATAAATGTAAGAGGACTTCTTAGAAGGTTCTACTTTTAGAAGATTCCTCCTCTAGAATGTTCTTAGGTGATGGTAGCACTATATAAAGGGGTTCAAGCAATGTAATGGGACATGAAGAGAATTATTGTATTTGGAGAGGTAGCTCAATAGGAGGATGTCCCCTTGAAGAGGCAAGTGAACAGGAGAGGATCTCTTCCATAATAGGATCCATTGTATGGTGTTGCCCTACCTCAAGGGTTTGGTAATGATAAAGTGTGGTTTCTTCTATCTTGCTCTGTGGATCTATTTTGTATTCGTTATTTGTGGTGATTATATTTGTAGATCTATTTAGGTTCTTAACATTATGATTGTACCTCCTGACAACAAACATTGAGAGCAACGCTTTTCTAAGGGGGTGGAATGTTGGGATTCTTTGTAGGGGTGTAATGGGGGGCCAAAGGGCCTATACTAAACTAACCAGCATAGATCCATCTTAAACTCGGATCTATCAAGCACCAAGAGGGATCAAAGTTCTTAATTTTTAAATTAAAATTTATATGTTGTTATCTAAATATGTACATACATAAAAAAATAAAAAATAAAAAAAAATGAGCTAATTTTATTATTCTTATTATTCTTTTTTATTTTAATATAACAATATATAATCTAACATCTCACTAACATGACAAAATCTCCCCCGTATTGGAATGTAAAGCACCTCACTACTCTCGATGCAATGATAGAAAAGGTCGCTCAATATAAGTTGGACTAGGTCCCCTATGCTTGATATTATTAAATAAAACACTACAGTAGTTAGTACTGAATAAATGTAATGGGACCTCTTTAAAGAAGGTCCACTAGGTAGTTAGAGGTTGTTATGATTAGGGTTCTCTTGTTAATTATAAATAAGGATGGAGTATTCATTGGGAAAGGTGTGGATGTTATTGTATTTGAAGCTTAGCTCATTGAGAGGTTGCCCAACCTTAAGAGGCAACTGAACATAGGTGGATTCCTTCCATAAAAAGATCAATTGTAAGGTGTTTCCCTCTCTTAAGGGTACTTTAATATAATCAAGTAAAGGGGATTCTCTATCTTATTTTTTGATATATTGTTTGTAATAACATTTTGATATCTAAGGTACATAATAGTTGTTATGATATGAGGGAGAAAGATTCACTTGAAGTGGTGGAGGAATCAAGAACTTTTGAGAAAGTTCTAGGTTCCATGAAATCCACCTTTATAGCAGTCATTCCAAAGAAGAAGAATCATAAAATATTCAAGGATTACATGTTAATCTTCTTATGCAATACAATCTACAAAATAATTGTTAAAATAATATCCCATGGGTTAAAGAAGGTTTTTTCAAATAGGAAAATTCATGTTGTAGTGGAAATGTCTTAAGGAAAATTCCAATACATAAAAATAAAATACATATGAGCAATGGTTCTCAAATTATACCCAAGGTATATTACATGGTAAATTGGTTGTATATTTAGAGCTTTCCATATCATGGAGACCCTTGTCATTGTTTTCAACACCCGTCCCCTTGAGAAAACAATGACAAGGGCCTCCATGATATGGAAAGCCCTAATAAAAACACCCCTAAAGACGAGAGTGTTTCTTTGGTTAACCCTTTCTAACAAATCACCATCCCCTTAATAAAACAATGACAAGGGCCTCCATGATATGGAAATCCCTAATAAAAATGCCCCTAAAGACTAGATTGTTTCTTTGGTTAACCCTTTCTAACAAACCCTTTCTAACAAAGCACTAACATGGGATCATTGACAAAAAAATCATTGAAAAGGGCTAAGGAGATGTATTATTAGTAAAAATGATGATGATACTATTACTCATTGATGCAGCCCCACTACCCCCCCATAGGGCTACATGACCTCCCGGTCAAGGATCTTCGATCCTTGAGTCGAACGACTCTCTGAAACCTTGATGGTCTCGTTCTATATCTAAACATAGGCCCTTTCGGCTTTCTGGCACAGGTATTATGGCACCCACGACCTTCCCCTTCGCGCTTGCAAAATCTCAAAGTTTGGGTGCTAGCTCCTTTTCTGATAAGCCCCTCCTTGATATGACCTTGGGCGATGACCTCACGTAAACACGTGATTGTGGGAATGCCCAAGAGTGGTTTGGAACCAAACTAATTTTCACCTTGCAATTCACCTCGAGCCACCACATGTCCTTTTACCAATAATGTGGTATCGATTGTGGCCCACCCTCAACTTTTTAAAGCTCGAGAACCTTCTATCCCTGCAGTGCAAGGTGACCATCGATCTTACGATCTTGATGATGCTTCTGAACTGACAATTGAGATCTGTCCCTTCCAAGTCTACGGATCAAATCTGAACCTTTGAAATCAACGGGCGTGATTTGCTTCGCGATTCGACGTTCAGATTTTTCAACTCTCAAACCTTGTTTTCTCCCGCAATGACAGATCTTCTGCCACATGCCCTCTTCAATCAACGGTTCTGATCGTTTCAAGATTCTGGACTTTGGAAATCTCAAACATCAACTCCTTTCTTAGTGGCTTTTATTCGAAGCTAGTAATCCACTGACGTGTGTCTTCCGCTGATCTAGTGGTTGTAATCCCTTCAAGTCTTCGAGCTTCGTATTTTTCAGTTCTCAACTTTCACTTTCCCTCAAAATGTACGGATTTATGTTGTGTGTCCCCTTGAATTGTATGGATTTTTGTTGTGTGTCCATGAATTTATACCACGTCTTACCCTTAATCTGACAGCTATGAATTACTTCGGGTCTTTACCCGGAGTCCACAGATTCACGCCACCTGTCCTCTGGATCTGACGGTTAAGATTCATTTCAGCTCTCCAGTTCTCCAGGCTTCGAGAGTTTCAACTCTCAACTAAAACTCTTGAAGTGATTTATCCGGAGCTCAGAATCCGTCGCCACGTGTCCCTCTGAATCTGACAGTCCAAATCTTCTTCTGAATTTGGGTTTCGGGAGTTTCAACTCTCAACTGAAACTCCCAAAGTGATTTCCCCGAAGCCAATGATTTTTTGACACGTATATCCTGGTGATCAATGGTCAGGATCTACTTCGGCTATTTCACCTCCTCCTGTTCCAGGAACTTTCGGAGTTGTGGATATTGCGCCACCTCTCCTCCTTGACGATAGACGGTCCCAAATTACTTTGGGACTTCGAAACTTTGGCAAGTTCACCCTCCTGTGTGTGAAAAAGCGCTAAGGCTCATGCACCTTTCTTTGATCAGACAGTTGTTGGTCCTCTGCGTTGTGATTCAAAAGATGTTGTCGCTCCTCCTTCTGAGCTTCTGACTTCCTCCGACTTAGAAGATTTTCTAAGTGTTCAAAGGCCTCGACCTTTGCTCCTCCTACGAGTTTGTCTCTTGGACTTCGTCTGCACTTCTGAAAAGCGCTATCCCTTCTGAGCTTAGTTCCCTTGAAGATTATGATTTCCCACGCACTCCTTGCGTTCCTGGGATCTCGTCAAGCACAGATCGAAGGATTTATTGAAAATAAATTATTCCCGCACTCCTTGCATTCCTCTGTTATGGTTCTTCAACGCTTAGTCGCTCTTTGACGATGTGCACTCCTTACACCTGGTATAAGTTTCCTTTGTTCTCTCTGAACTCCTCCAAGTCAATCCGAGACTCTGTCGACGCACTCCTTCCGTATGAGATGCACACCTTGCATACGATTTTCAGAAGAGAAACAATTGAAACTTATCCAGTTTCTTCACAAATTCATATGATCAACTCTTGAACAATCATACATGAATGAAATGAACTAAATCACACACACATAATGTAACATTCATTCAATCACACATCAAATGTACACAGTCTGAAGGATTTGGACAATTATGTTTGTTCTATTCATTCATGAAACAAATTACATAATATTCCAGTTCTTCCCTGCGTCTTTCTTCTACCCTATTATGTTATCTCTTTGTTTCTTACTTTCATACTACCTTTTTAATAAAACAACAACAAAGTTATCTAAGGACTGGCTCCACGAGCTCTCTCTGTCCTGTCTGCATCCTATCCTATCAGGTCTTAGCGGTTACCTACTTTGTCCTGTTACAATAACTATCATTTATTTCCAAATAAGAGCCAACACTCTATATCTACAACTCCTTACAGTTGTATAAGAATTTTACAAACAAGATATATTAAAAAATGTTGTTTCCAAAATATCTTAACAACTCAATTTACTTTTGAGTTAAATGTTGATTTGAAATTATGTCATGTTGAGATGTCATATCTTTGCCTCCACACTTTCATATTTGACTTTGAAGGCGATGCTCCTGCATCATACTCCTCTGGTTAAAATATTCATGGACTCTTGTTAATGAGCTCCTGCATTGTTTTTCCATGCTTCAAAATATCAGGTTTTGTGACCCAACTTGAATCTTCCACTCTATGATCTTTCCACTTCACTAAGTATTCAGGATATGTCTTCCTCCTGGTCTTCTTTCCAACTCTTTGTTCAATGATTTTCTCCATCTGGGGTTTTTCTGCTGTGGGAAATTTTTCTTCCCATTGAACTTCTTTTTGATCATCTAATTCTCCTGCATCATCTCTCTTGTAAGGATACAGGTCTGCAACATTGAATATCGGTGATATCCCGACATTGTCTGGCAACCCAATTTCATAAGCATTGGCTGCAAATTTTCTGAGAATCCTGCATGGTCCTATCTTCTTCATTTTCAACTTGTTATATGTTCCCCTTGGAAACCTTTCCTTTCTCAAATGAGCTAAAACTTCATCTCCTACTTTGAATTGAACTTCTCTCCTCTTCTGATCAATTCTCTTCTTATATTTTTTGTTGTTGTCTTGTAGTTGTTCTTTGACTCTATCATGGAGCTTCTACATTTCTGTTGCAAAATCTTCTGCTCCAGCACTTCTGAACTCATTTTGATTCAGATCTCTTAACTCTGTAATCCCTCTTGGTTGTATACCATACACAATTTAAAATGAACTTTTCCCTATGCTTCTGTTCACTGAATTGTTAAATGCAAATTATGCTTGTGCCAAAATCTGATCCCATTGACGACCTTGCTCAGTGACTAAACTTCTTAACAAGTTTCCCAGACTCTTGTTTACTAATTCAGTCTGTCCATCTGTCTGAGGGTGATTTGCTGAAATAAAGGACAATTTTTTCCTCAGCGTAATCCATAGAGTCCTCCAAAAGTGTCCTACAAATTTGGTTTCCCTGTCTGAGACTATACTCCTAGGGAATCCATGTAGTCTCACCACTTCTATGAAAAACAAATTGGCTATATGTGTAGCATCGTTTGTTTTACAGCATGGTATGAAATGTGCCATCTTTGAAAATCTTCCCACCAAAAAAAATATGTAATCACTTCCCTTCTGGCTTCTAGGCAATCCCAATACAAAATCCATACTGATTGCATCCCACGGCCTTTCTGGAATTGGTAATGGCTGATACAAACCAGTGTTTTGTTGTCTTCCTTTTTCATACTGACAATTTCTACATTTGTTCACAAAAAATTTCACCTCTGCCCTCATGCTCGGCCAATAGTATGAACTTCTCAGTTGTTCAAATGTCCTATCATGACCAAAATGTCCATCTAAACCTCCATTGTGTTTTTATTTTAGCGGGTTATCTCTCATTGAGCATTTTGGTATGCATAGTTGGCTTCCTTTGAATAATAATCCATCTTCGATCAAATACTTTGTCCATGGGATTCTGTCTCCCAACAAAGGATTCTTACTTGCCTCATAAGCCTCCTTAAAATATGGATCTGATCAATACATTTCCTTGAGGTGTTCAAAACCTAAGGTCTCCACTTGGAATTCCTGTACGATTAAACTCATCCTGCTCAAAGCATCTACAACTTTGTTAGCAGTTCCAGCAATATGTTTAATAACAAAAGTAAATTTATGAATAAATTATGCCCATTTAGCATGTCTCTGATTCAACTTTTCTTTCCTAGTAATAACTGCAAAGCTTGATTATCATTGTACAAGACAAATTCTTTAGGAATTATATAGTGCCTCCACTTCTTCAAATCTTGAATCAATGCATAAAATTCTTTGTCATATGTGGAATACTTCTTCTTGGTGTCATTCAACTTCTCACTGAAATAAGCAACTGGCCTATTATTTTGACTCAAGACTGCTCCAATAGCTACTCCACTTGCATCACATCTCACTTGAAACGTTTTTCCAAAATCTGGTAAGACCAGAATTGGTTGTTCTGTGATCTTCTCCTTCAACACTTTGAAACTTTTTTCAGCTTCCTCTGTCCAATTAAAATACATGTGTTTCTTCTTCACAGTGTCCAACATGGGTGTACATATATCACTGAAATTTCTTATAAACTTTCTATAAAAACTTGCTAACCCATGAAAACTTCTTACCTCAAATATGCTTCCTGGCGATGGCCATTCTTTGATTGCTCTCACATTTTATGGATCCATCTTCAATTCATTTTAAGAGATCACAAAACCCAAGTATATGAGTTATGTCTTCATAAAAGAGTTTTTCTTCAAATTTATCAACAATTTTTCTTGCTGCAACTTTTTCATCACTAATGTCAAATGTTTTAAGTGTTCTCCCTTTGTCTTACTAAAGATTAGTATGTCATCCAGATACACTATGACAAATTTGCCTATGAAGTCTTTCAATACTTCGTTCATTAATCTCATAAATGTGCTTGGTGCATTTGTCAACCCAAATGGCATGACCATCCATTCAAAAAAACCTTCATTTGTCTTGAATGTTTTCTTCCATTCATCTCTCTCTCTCATCCTTATTTGATGATATCCACTCTTCAAATCTATCTTGGAAAAATATCTTGCTCCACTCAAAAAATTCATCAAATCATCCATCCTTGGTAAAGTGAATCTATACCTGATGGTTATCTTGTTGATGGCTCTGGAATCTATACACATTCTCCATCCTCCATCCTTCTTTGGACTTAACACAGTTGGTACTGCACATGGGCTTAGGCTTTCCTTCACTAAACCTTTATCCAAAAACTCCTAGACTTGATTTTTGACTTCCTCATTCTCTCTAGATGTCAACCTATAAGTTGCTTTGTTTGGTAAACTAGCTCCTGGAATAAGTTCCATATGATTGCTTATATTCCTAATGGGTGGCAATGAGCGAGGTAACTCATCCACTACTATGTCAACAAAGTTTTCTAACAGTTCCTGGATCTCTTCAGGTAAATATTCCACATAAGTATTTGTAAGGATAACTCTAGGCTTCCTCATTACAACAAACTGCATTTATTTCTCCTTTTTTAATTCATTCAAGAGTTCCTTCCCACTCGTGAGAAGTATACTTAAACTAGCTTCCCTCTTTTTCTCTTTGTCTTCTATTGGACACAACATGTGTGTCCTACCATTATTTTCTAAGGTATAAGTATTCTTCCTCCCATCATGAATAACTTTTATGTCAAACTGCCATGGTCTCCCCAATAAAATATGACATACATCCATAGGAATTACATCACATAATATTTCATCCCTATAACCTCTTATTTTAAATTCAACTTGGAATTGTTGACTTACCATTACTTGATGTCCTTTCTGTAACCAAGATACCTTGTATGGGATTGGATGTGCAATTTTCTTCAACTCCATTTTCTCCACCATCTCTGTGGATACTAGATTGTCATTGCTCCCACTGTCTATGATCACCTTGCAAACTTTGTCTTTCGTCTTGCAAGCAGTTCTGAACAAACTTGTTCATTGAATTGGTTCCTCTGCCTCCTTCTCTGTTTAAGAATAATTTTCCTCATCATGAGGTTCTTTCCTCCTTCTGTTGCTTCTGCTTCCACATGTTTATGTTCTTCATAAATGTGTGCTTTGCCTCCTCCTTATTTCTTTCTCTCGGGGCATTCCCAAGACTTGTGCCCTGGTTTTCCACAGGCATAACATCTAATTTCACTTCCTATGGCTCTTCCTCTTCCTCCAAAAAAATATATTCTTCCTCCATGGTGTCCTTCCTTAGAACTTCCACCTTTCTTAGGGTGACTATGTTGTTTTTCAGCTTCATGATTCGCCTTCTAGAATTTCTCTCTGCTAGTTCCCTTACCTTTGCTTGAATTTCCTCCTATGTTTCGTTGGTTTGTTTCTTGGCCAATTTCTCTTCAGCTTTCAAGGTTGTTTGATAAGCATCCTCAACTTTACGAACAGACATCATGCTGATCTCCTCTTGTATTTCATCTTCATTCTCCTTATGTCCATCCCCGATGTTCAGTCTGTAAAATTCCTTGGTGTATTCCTTCACTGATAATATTTTATGTCTCGGGTTCTGCAATCTTCTGAACAGATTGATTTGATAGTCCTTCAAGATAAATTTTTCTTTTAGCTTGGCTACCATCCTATCCCAGCTTTTAATTTTCTTCTTACCCTTGCATCTGTGATCGGCTTGCAGTTCGTCCCACCATAGTACTGCATGACCCTTTAGTATTGTCATTACATAATTCACCATCTTGTCTTCTTTGATATCTTCGTAATCGAATTACTTGTCCATAGCTCATACCCAATCCAACAATTATTCAACTTCTAAATTTCCTTCATACATTGGTACCTCTATTTTTTCTCTGGCTCATATTCTTGAAACAGCTTTCAATAAACGGTCTTCCGCATCATCCTCTGCTGCATCTTCTTCAACCTCTATCTCTTTGCTTTTAGCTTCACTGATATCTCCAGTGTCTAGTGCTCTCCTCTGCATTGTTTCCATGGCATCTAGTCTCATTTTGAGTCACCTCATTTCTTCTTCCATTTCTTCATACTCTCTATGCCTTATGGGTGGCATGATTTTACTGCATCACCTTCTGGTGCCTACAAACATAAACCAAAATTATTTTTTTCCTGATACCACAAATGATACCAATTTATCTCCTTTCTCCTTTGTATGTTGTCTGCAAACAATCTCAATATAAGGCTCTGATACCACCTGATGCATCCCCCCTACTCCCTTGTAGGGCTACACGACCTCCCGGTCAAGGATCCCCCATAGGGCTACATGACCTCCCAGTCAAGGATCTCCGATTCTTGAGTCGAATGACTCTCTGAAACCTTGACGGTCTCATTCTATATATAAACACAGGCCCTTTCGACTTTCTAGCACAGGTCTTATGGCACCCGCAACCTTCCCCTTCGCGCTTGTGAAATATCATAGTTTGGGCGCTAGCTCCTTTTATGATAAGCCCCTCCTTGATGTGACCTTGGGAGATGACCTCACGTAAACACATGATTGCAGGTGCACCCAAGAGTGGTTTGGAACAAAACTACTTTTTTCCCCGCAATTCACCTCGAGCCACCACCTGTCATTTTACCAATATTGTGGTCTCGATTGCGGCCCACCCTCAACTTTTTAAATCTTGAGCACCTTATATCCCCGCAATGCGAGGTGATTTTCGATCTCACGATCTTGATGGTGCTTCTAAAATGACGGCTGAGATCTATCCCTTCCAAGTCTGTGGATCGGATTTGACCCTTTCAAATCAACAGGCGTGATTTGCTACGCGATTCGACGTTCGTAGTTTTCAACTCTCAAACCTTTCTTTCTCCCACAATGACAGATCTTCTGCAACATGCCCTCTTCAATCGAAGGTTCTAATCATTTTAAGATTCTGGACTTTGAAAATCTCAAATCCCAACTCCTTTCCCAGTGGCTTTTATCCGGAGTTGGTAATCCACTGACGCGTGTCTCCCGTTGATCTGGTGACTGCACTCCCTTCAGGTCTTCAGGCTTCGGATTTTTCAGTTCTCAACTTTTAATTTCCCTTGAAGTGTGAGGATTTCTGCCATGTGTCCCCTTGAATCGGACGGTTGATATTTACTTCAGGTCTTTACCCGGAGTCCACAGATTTGTACCACATCTTACCCTTAATCTGATGGCTATGAATTACTTCGGGTATTTACCCGGAGTCCACAAATTCATGACACATGTCCTCTAGATCTAACGGTTAAGATTCACTTCGACTCTCCGGCTCTCTAGCTCTCCAGGCTTTGAGAGTTTCAACTCTCAACTGAAACTCTCGAAGTGATTACTTCGGAGCTCACAATCCGTTGCCACGTGTCCCTCTAGATCCAACGGTCCAGATCTTCTTCAGACTTCAGGTTTCAGGAGTTTCAACTCTCAAAGTGATTTCCCCAAAGACAATGATCTGTTGACACGTATCTCTTGGTGATCAATGGTCGGGATCTACTTTGGCTATTTAGCCTCCTCCTGGTCCATGAACTTTCAGAGTTGTGGATCTTGTGCCACATGTCCTCCTTGATGATGGACGGTCCCAAATTACTTCAGAACTTTGGAAAGTTTACCCTCATGAATGTGCAAAAGCGTTAAGGCTCGTGCACCTTGCTTTGATCAGATGGTTGTTGGTCCTCTGCACTATGATTCAACAGTTGTTTTCGTTCCTCCTTCTGAGCTTCCGACTTCCTCCGACTTAGAATATTTTCTAAGTGTTCAAAGGCATCGACCTTTTCTCCTCCAACGAGTCTGTCTCTTGGAATTCATCTACACTTCTAAAAAGCGCTATCCCTTTTGAGCTTAGTTCCCTTGAATATTCTGATTTCCCATGCACTCCTTGCGTTCCTGGGATCTCGTCAAACTTAGATCGAAGGATTTCTTGAAAATAAATTATTCTCGCACTCCTTACGTTCCTCTCTTCTCGTTCTTCGATGCTTGGTCTCTCTTTGACGTTGTGCACTCCTTGTACCTGGTCTAAGGATTGTTATTGTTTTTCGGACTAGGACTAGTCTAAAGCGACTGTTGAATGACACAAGGTCTTAGTTCAAGTCACAATGGAGGAAGTTTTCTCCCTCTGTCTCTGGTTTTGGCGGAGACATATGACCTTAACTCTTTTTAGGTGAGGACCTAAATTTAATATCCTCAAGCTTTCAAGAAGTATTTATTACATCTATCTACTGACTATTTATTAAATTATTTAGTACCAGGGCCCTCTTGGGCACGTAGTACCTCCATGTTTCCTATTTTTGGTAACTAGATCGTCTGCCTTCCTGTTGAGTGGAGTTGTTGAAATAATGTAACTGCAAAGAGTATTCTTATTATTATTTGATATATTATTCATCGGATCAATCCCCATTGTGGATTGATCTTGTCGGCTATTGTAATAGGACCAAATCCCCTTTTGCGGATTGGTCAAATGTTAATTATAATAGGAAAAATAAGAAGTCGACCCCAGTAGATATTAAAGAGGTCCTAGAATGTAATTAAGGTGGTTATAACCACCCAATGGGAGAATTCGGCCCTGCCAGTGAAGAGACACTTCACACATGTCAGTCTAATATAAATAAGGAGGCTAGCGCCTCACTTAGACACACAACTCACTTGCTCATTTCGTGAGACAAGTTTTTGATCTACAATTAGAGAAGAAGGAGAGAGAGTGGTGCATATCTAGGAGAGGAATTTATGTATTAGTTTAAGATATATCTTGGCATTGTATTGGCTATCTATATTAAGAATGTTTTGCTGGGTTTTCTTCCCCTAGAGGGTTTCCCAAGATAAATGTTGTGTCTCTTGTGATTGTGTATTTATCAGTGATCTTGGATTATGCTATTGTTATCTAATGAAATGAAAAGAACTATAATAATGTCTTAAACATTAACATGGTATCAGAGCCAAGCTAAAGGAAGCATCTTTCACAAGAGTGAAAAACATCATTGTTGTCGTACATGAAAATTAGGGTTTTTTTATGGTGAAACTTTTCAGACCCAAAACCATCAAGAAAAGTGCACCCTCCCCTAAGGATCACTTTGGCACTCTCAGTGCACCTTTTCAGTGGCTGGATCTCCTAGAAAGTGAAACGCTAGTTTCACAAAGTACCAGAAAACCAAAAAACCAGAGTACCAGAAGTACCAGAAAACCAGAAGCACCAGTCTAGAAATCCGCAAATCAAGTTTGAGGGGGTAAAAGTTGGATTTTCGAAATTCTGACTACACCATCATACTCGCCTCAGCTCAGCGCATCTATTCCCTTGATCAGAATTTCAAAATTTGAAGTTTGAAAAATTAGGGTTTCCTCATAAAACCCTAAGTTGTAGTTGCAGTTGCAGTTTCAGAACCAGTTGCAGTTGCAGCAGTAGAACCAGTTGCAATCACCCTTGAAGTTTTCTTAAGAATTGGTAATGATTACCGCTACTAGCGGATGGAGCCACTACCTGCAAATTCCATCAGAGGTATGTACTCACATATGTTTAATGGTTAAACCCTAAAGAGTATTTGCAGGAGAAGAGATCTTTTTCCATAGATCCAAAAGGATCTCAAGATCCAACACATTCAAAGGAATGAAGCAACCCAGGTGTGATTATTCTGATATGCATTATTATTTTAATGAGTGTTGCATGTTGTAGCTATGACCATTATTCTAACCTTTTCTGAGTCAAGGTATTAGATGGATTAAAAGTTGAGATCATGGAGCTTATCCTCTAACCCAACCTTCTGTTAAGATAGCGTATTGTCTTAGTACATCAGACAGGTTGAAGAAAGCACTCGTCATCTTGAGTGAAGGAGACTTGGAAGAAAATCAAGCACTCATTCCTGAAGAAAAGGCTCCGGGTTTGATTAAATCAAGTTGATAAGATTCAAAGGTACACATGACAAGTTGATGAATATAGTTGAGATAGCAGTCTTTGTAAAGTATTATACTTGATAGCATGTGAGCATATAGAGGTAAATGCTTTGCCTGATACAACTAACACCTCCTCTAGGAGAAACCTCGTGTGTTAGTTCTAGGTTGCCATGGAAGAATGCTTGGTCACAACACTATGAGAGTGTTGACCTCATTTCGTATTGTATTCCTTACCTTTAATCTTTGCTTCAGATAAATTATACGTGATAGCTCTAAAGGAGTTATTGCGATGATTGTTCGTGCTATTGCTTTATATTATCATAAGGATATTATTCTTGCTTGTTTTTTTGTTGACCTTGCTCCAGGTCATAGGTAATAACCCTGAGGAAGCTATAGTGAAGGTTGTAGAAGGCAACGTGCTAAAAGAAAGACCATAAATGAAGCAATCATCATTGGAAGTGAAGAAAATGTCTTGTATAAACTAAAGGGTCACTCAAAGGTTGCCATGACCCATGCCATTGAAAACTCATGTAAACTTTGACATAGAAGATTAGCTCACATCAACTACAAGGCACTACAATACATATGCAAAGTGGTCACAGGTTTACCAGAACTCAAAGGTGACCATGAAGGCGTATGAAATGTATGTGCACAAGGGAAAAACATCAAGAACCCATTTCCGAAGAGGGACGGCAAGGCAGAAGGAGTCCTAGAACTCATTCATTCAGATGTATGTGGCCCAATGCCATCGTCCTCCATTAGTGGGTATGTATACTATGTATCATTCATTGATGATTATTCTCATAAGACCTAGATATATTTGAAGTGTTCAGTAAGTTCAAGGAATTCAAAGCCTTGATAGAGAACCTTTTTGTAAGGAATATTAAGATACTCAGGTCAGATAATGGAGGAGAATATACCTCAAAAGAGTTTGTAAACTTCTGCAAAGATGTTGGGATCAAGAGGGAAGTCACTACTCCCTATAATCCCCAAAAAAATGGTGTATCTGAACGAAAGAACAAAACAATAATGGAATTTGTGAAGACTATGATGCATGATCAAGATAGGTAAAAAGACTAAAGCCATTCTCCAATGATACGGATTTGATGTGTGATCTTCTAGAGGAAGAACCTACCTGCTTTGAAGAAGTCATTCGGAGGAAAGAATGGGAAGATGCCATGACAGAGGAATACCAATCCATAATGAAGAACGAAGTATGGGAAATAGTTCCCAGACCGAAGAGTAAAGATGTGGTATCCTTCAGATGGCTCTTCGAAATAAAACATGTTGTTGATGGAAGTATTGAGAAGTATAAAACAAGATTTGTCGCCAGATACACTTTGATCATAACCATCATAGCTCTTGCATCTAAGATGAAGTGGAAGTTGCACCAGATGGACGTAAAGACAGCTTTCCTAAATGCAGTCATCGAAGAGGAAGTGTATATAGAGCAACCTCAAAAATTTGAGGTTGAAGACAGGAAGTCTCATGTCTGCAGATTGAAGAAAGCCTTATACGAATTAAAGCAAGTTTCTAGAGATTGGTATGTCCATATAGATAGTTTCTTGATGAGCTTAGGATTTACCAAGAGTAAAGCAAACTCTAACCTCTACTTAAAAATCATGAACAATGAGCCAATAATATTACTGCTATATGTGGATGACTTATTCTTAACTGGAGAAGAAAAGATCATCATTAAATGTAAAAAGAGACTAGTCTCGAAATTTGAAATGAAATACCTTGGCCTAATGCATTATTTCTTAGGTCTTGAGGTATGGCAGAGTCCTTAGAGGATCTTCCTTAACCAAGGGAAGTACACGGTCGAAATCTTGAAGAGATTCGACATGTTGGAATGCAAGCCCATGAATACACCCATGGAAGCGAAG
>ML782377.1:508029-539020 GCA_009831015.1 Picea engelmannii | reverse complement strand
TCAGTTTCTGGTAGAACCCAGACGTGTTCACCTAGTGGCTGCAAAACATGTGATGAGGTACCTTAAAGGTACAATAGATTATGGTCTCAGCTATGATGGAGATCATGATTTCACATTGAGTGGATATATTGATGCAGATTGGGAAGAAAGTGTTTCTGACAGGAAAATCACTTCAGGATGTTGTTTCAGTTTGGGATCAGCTATGATCTCGTGGCAGAGTAGGAAGCAATCTAGTATTGCTCTCAGCACAGCGGAAGCAGAATACATTGTTGTATGTTCTACCAGCTGCGAAGCTATATGGATTTGAAATTTGTTGACTGGCCTATTTGACTTAGAGATGAGACAAACCTTGATTCTATGTGACAACCAGAGCTGCATAAAGATGACAAAGAACCTTGTATTCCATGATAGGTCGAAGCACATAGAAATTCGTTATCATTACATCCATGACATGGTGTAGAGAGGAGCCTTAAATCTCCAATACATTAACACGGATGAAAAGGTTGCTGACGTGTTGACCAAGCCACTATCTCATATAAAGTTTGATTACTTTCAAGATAAGCTTGGTATAGTCCGAAAGGACCCTCGTCGAAAGGGGGAGTAGATGTTGTGATGAGACATCTCTTGCTTCCGACCTAATGGTTGTGACATAAAGCAAGATGATCAAATATGACTAGCACTGTGCTTCCAGCTGGATAGTTGTGACGTAAAGCCAGTCTAGTATCCTGCTTCCAACCTGATGGTTGTGACATAAAGCAAGACAAGTACCTTGCTTCCGACCTGATGGTTGTGACGTAAATAAAGATGATGTGTGACTAGTACTATGCTTTCGGCTGTATAGTTGTGACGTAAATCAAGCCTAGTTCCCTGCTTCTGACCTGATGGTTGTGACGTAAAGCAGGATGTGTACCTTGCTTTCGATCTGATGGTTGTGACATAAAGCAAGATGATATGATGAGACTAGAACTGAGCTTCTAGCTAGATAGCCGTGACGTAAAGCCAGTCTAGTATCCTGCTTCTGACCTGATGGTTGTGACGTAAAGTAGGACGAGTATCTTGCTTCCAGCATGAGTGTTGTGACGTAAAGCAAGATGATGAGATGAGACTAGTATTGTGCTTCCAGCTTGATAGTTGTGACGTAAATTCAGTCTAGTATCTTGCTTCCAGCCCAAGTGTTGTGATGTAAAGCAATACATTGAGATGAGACAAGTACTGAGCTTCCATCTTGACAGATGTGACGTAAAGCCAGTCTTGTGTTATGATGAGCCAGCCTTGTGCTGTGATGATGATGATGTATCAGTTTTTATACTAATACATATTGATGCAGATGATGATGGCATTCCTTTGAGAATGACGATGTTGTCAATGAAGAAAACTTCTGATGATTTATAGATACGTCAGTCAGTGTTCCAATATGATATTGATGATGTTGTCCTCTCACCCACTTGATGTTGTTGATGATGTTGTACTCTCTCTCTCTCGCATGATGTTGCTAAAGAATACCCTTCTTGTTAAGGGGGAGTGTTGAAATAATGTAACTACAAAGAGTATTCTTATTATTATTTGATATATTATTCATCGGATCAATCCCCATTCTGGATTGATCTTGTCGGCTATTGTAATAGGACCAAATCCCCTTTTGTGGATTAGTCAAATGTTAATTATAATAGGCAAAATAAGAAGTCGGCCCCAGTAGATATTAAAGAGTCCCTATAATGTAATTAAGGTGGTTATAACCACCCAGTGGGAGAAGTCGGCCCTGCCAGTGAAGAGACACTTCACACGTGCCAGTCTAATATAAATAAGGAGGGTAGCACCTCACTTAGACACACAACTCACTTGCTCATTTCGTGAGACAAGTTTTTGATCTACAGTTAGAGAAGAAGGAGAGAGAGTGGTGCATATCTGGGAGAGGACTTTCTGTATTAGTTTAAGAGATCTCTTGGCATTGTATTGGCTATCTATATTAAGGAAGTTTTGATGGGTTTTCTTCCCCTAGAGGGTTTCCCAGGATAAATGTTGTGTCTCTTTTGATTGTGTATTTCTCAGTGATCTTGGATTATGCTATTGTTATCTAATGAAATGCAAAGAACTATAATAATGGATTAAACATTAATAGAAGTCTAGGTGTCCTTTTTTATCGCGTGCATGTCTATAATTACTTGAATATCTTTGTCAGGGAACTAATGAGCTCTACAGATGAGAACCATTGGAAAGTGACAGGTATTAACTACTTTGATCTACCCAAACGAACGCTTATTGTTTCTACCCGGACACCTTCTTCTGGTATTTCTCTCTCGCCTACATTTTTTAACGCGTCCAATGACTTTAGACCCTCTCCTAGCTTTCCCCATCCTGTTCGCTCCAGTTTAGATAACCCGGTGAAGACTTCCACCTTTGGAGAGATTGGTTCCTTTCCATTTTGTGGGGAATACATACCACGAGAACAACGAAAGGTTTTCGTTCAATCATCTCCTACCGGTTTTAAGAAAAAACTTTGGAAGCCCAACAAAGCCACGAAGAAATTGTTGTTGGGATCAGACATGGATCTGGAAGAAACCTGTCGAATGGATCTGTGTGGCTTGGTCGGACATGTTTCTTACCATTACTTAGCTCAAGAACCCTTACAGGAGTGGATAGAAAAATTTTGGTTGCCTTCCTTAGGTTACTTTCTGGAGATATTGCATCTGTCAAAGGGATGGATAGGGTTTATCTTCCAAACTCCAGAGGATACTTCACTTTTACTGGCATCTCATTGGGATTTTGGCGGCAGTAGTATTATGTTAAAGCAGTGGAGGGTCTCCTTTGACCCTGATACAGATTACTTCCCGCAGAGACACCTCTGGGTTCTATTGTCTGGTCTACCTGTTAATTTGTGGAATGAGGGAGCTCTCAAGGCCATTGGAGATGCTTTAGGTAATTTTATAGCTTTAGACCATTAGTCTCTTAAAGCACAGTCAAGAAAAGTGGGGAAAATACTTGTAGAGGTTGATATACACGATGGCTTTCCAGAGGTACTTGAGGTCGAATGGCGCGATCAAAGGATAATTCGGTGTTTAGATTATATGGGTATTCCTTTCAAATGTAGTTTATGTCGTTGTACGGTACATCTACGTCGGGACTGTAAAGGTCCGGTGGATGCTAAGGATGAAGATGAGTTTCAAAATGCATGGAATGTTCCAGATTGCTCATCTGTTGTGGATGTTTTTGGATCTAGAGACTTGCATTACCCGTCGGTTATGGAAGACCAACATGAGATTTTGGATGCTCTATCAGGTAAGCTTAAAACCTTTTGTCTAGTTCTTTTTGATACATTAACTTCTTGGGAACGTGAGGCATTGGATTCATCAGGTTGGATTAAGCACACAACCACAAAGGAAATGGCTCATTGTTTGAATAATCTTCCCTCAGCTTTGTTGAAAAAAGACGGTGTTAGACTTGAGCCAATTTTAAATTTAAAGTCTATGGACAACTTAACCTGCTCACCCTCTGTAACGTTGCCTGTGAATCATGTCCCTGTCTCGGCTCCTATTCCAGTCTCCTCTCCTACTTTTTTAGAGCAAGGGAAATTGAACGTTGCCTCCTCCCTACCTTTGTCTTTTTCGGATACAATTGTTGTGATTTCCAGCGGTAGAGAATCAGAGGATAGTGAGTCTTCTATGTCCGTTGTACTTTATTCTCTTCCACTGTTCATCTGTGATCAAAATTCAACTGCTCCTTTACCTGTCTACCTAGGTAACTCTTTTGTGGATGATTCCTCTGTTGGGGGGAAACAAAATACTTCTAACTCTCGAGTGGAAGGGATGGGGAAGGAGTTTGCCTGGTCAAGAGGTTTAGGCATTGAACAGTCTCCCATCAAGACCCGTAGCTCTCGAAAAAAACTGGCAGGTGTGACCAATCAGACCTCTGTTGATGATTCTTCAGCCATGGATTGTGGGGCACTTAAAGAAATGAAGGCCCTAGCAAGGGAAAAATAATGATTCTTCTTTTTTTAAATATTAGAGGGGTAGGGGGCACCGTTAAGGCCACCTCTTTTCATCGTCTTTTGGGTCATGTACGGCCGGAGACTCTTTTTTTACAGGAGACTTTAGTTCATGAACAGAAAGATAGAGATTTTGTGAATACGTTTCGTCCTTTGTGGGTTTCTTGCACTGTTAATTCTCTTGGTACTTCCGGTGGTTTATTGGTATCTTAGGATCCTAATATTTTTGTTTTTAAACCTCTTCTCACTTGCGGAGGCATTTTGCTGACAGGTAGAGTAATTGCTAGCCAGAAAAATATGTCTCTTCTAAATGTCTATGGATTGTGCTCGAATAGACGAGACTTTTGGGAGTTAGTGGCGGATAGTGGTTTACTGTCTCTTGAAAACTTGATCTTAGCAGGAGATCTAAATGTCACCCTTTTGACTGATGAAGTGTGGGGAGGAACTAACTATGTTGGTTCCTTAGCAGATTTTTTCAAGTTATTCAAAGAATTTAGTGGACTTACGACCAGATAAGGTGGTTCTGACCTGACGCAATGGACGTAAAGGAGTCCACGCTATAGCAAAGAGACTAGACAGATGCATAGTTTCTGAAGGTTTTCTATCTGAGTGAGGCATATACCGCACCTAGGTGGAGTACCCCTTCATCTTTGATCATGCTCTTGTAGTATTTCAGTTGGATAGTTTGCCGAAGTACAAACCTTATCCTTTTAAACTCAACCTCCTTTGGCTGATAGAAGAGGATTATAAAAAGATAGTTTATCAAGTATGAAAGGATCATAAGTTCATTTTTGAAGAAGGATGCCAATGCAGATTGGTTTGGAAACCAAAGGAATTAAAAAGAAAGACTAAAGAGTGGGTAAAGCGGAGAGATAAATATATAGTACAGCGCATGGATTCTCTGGAAACACAAATTAGAGACACTTTTCTAAGTTTTGTGGATAATTATTCTCAAACAGAAAAGAATATCTTCTTGGAAATTTAGAATTGGAAAAAAACAAGATTCTTCGAGATAAGGAAGAAAAATAGAGGCAACAAAGCAGAACGATATGGGTAAAAAGCAGGGATCGAAACACAAAATTTTTCCACCATTTCGCAAACTACAGGCACATAAAAAATCATATTTGGGAAATTGTTGATGAAAATGGCACTAGGCACACAAGTTAGAAAGAAATAAAGGATGTCGATGTTCAATACTTCAAGAATTTTTTCAAATCTCGTGACATTTCCTTTACAAATGAATAGGTTCAAGTCACAAAACTTTTCTTCAAGGTAGTTTATGATGAGGAGGCAAATAATATTTATGCTCCAGTGACTTTAGATGAGGTAAAAGATGTTTTATCCCTTTTCAAAAGAGATAAGAGTCATGGCCCTGATGGCTAGACAGTGGAATTCTTCTCCACTTTTTTCGATCTGCTAGGTGAAGATATCGTTCAGATGTGTTGGCACAGGGGCAGACCCAGGGTTCAGCTCCAAGAGTGCACCAACAAGCCCTAACTACTGGCCCTTTCGGCTACACCTACGAAGCAGATGCAGTCTCACCCGAAGCAGCTATGGGGGGGTTACAGGACAGAGATGTCTACAACCAAGGGAATTATCAAGTGGATCCAACACTAAAACAATACAGCATGCATATATCACTTATCAGCTTAAATCTATTCCACACATCTATCAGATCTACCACAGCAATGGAATAACAATATATCAAGGAAAAATAACACATCATCAATCACACATAAAAGACAATATATACGTGGTCCACCCTCTCTCTAGGGATACGTCCACAGCACTGTGCTTTATAATGTATTAAGATGAAGCATACAGTTTTTGTTCGCGCTCTTAGCTAGCAGATCTTCTTTCTTCTTCTCTCTATCTCTCCCCTCCCTGTGCACCCAGTTGCAAGGTTGATCTTCACACCCAGCTGAATATCTTACAATACAGAAGGCTCTCGTACTCATCACTTCTCTCTCACCTGATATTACTCACTCGATCACACAGCAATAATAGTAACAACAACGACAACAACAACCAAATTGAACCGCCTTCCCTCATGTAGGTTCTTATTTATACATTACAATCACTCACCAACATCCTTAGGCCGAAAACTAGGTGTCAAAACCCTAGATACCAAAACCCTAGATGTCTAAAACCCTAGGTCAACTTGGCACGTGTTTTCGGGGCTTCATCAGCCTGTCTTCCCTTCCTTCTCACGTGGTGCTCCAAAGCATCCAACGGTGGATTTTTCCTCTTGTTGAGTTGTCCATGATCCTTCTTCCTTGCTGATCTGTCATCCTCGATTTCCTCATCCAACATCTTGCTTCTTTTACTTCGCTCTGTCTTTTCTGCTCTTTGCTCACTTCGACCCAGTAACAGTCACTGTGTCTTCCACGCAGTTTGTATTCTATCTTTTCTTCCTTGAGCTTCGCTTATTTCCATAACCAAGGGCCAACAAGCCCCCAACACTCACCTATGACTCATCCCGAGGCACTTCAGATCTGACCCTTCTGTTTTACTTCAACTTCAGACTGCGCAGTGCAGCCTTTTCTTTCTGCTCTGTGCCTTCTCTCCTTCATTGTGCAGACTATCTTTTCTATGTCTAGTACCCATTTTCAACTGCACCTGGTACCTAGACCCTTTTCCTTATGCTTTTACTTAGAGTTGCGAGGCAACTGGTTGTCATAGTACAATTTGAACCGGCTCCCATTCACTAATCATGCCTTCCATTCTCCCTTCAAAGTCTTGAATTGCACAGCTCCTCCTTCTGTAACATAGGCGATCTCATATGGCCTGAGCCAATGCATCCTAAAATTCCCAGGATATTTTATGAACTTACTGTCATATATCAGTACTAGATCACCTTGCTAGAATGCCTTCTTCTTGATGTGCTTTTCATGATAGGCCTTTTCTCTTTCCTTTTCCACCTGCTGATGAAATCCTGCAATAAATCTATCTTCTTCGAGTTCGATCAATTGTGCAAGCCTTTCTTAAATGGTGTTAGTGTCATCCATATCTGTAAAGGCATCAATCCTTAAGCTTGGTACCAGGTATTCCATTGGGACAATGGCTTCGAGACCATATACCAACTTAAAAGGGGTCTGCATTGTGAGATTCTTGCAAGTGGTTCTATAGGCCCATAGTACTGTCGGTACTCTTAAATCTATGTCATCCCTGTTCACACTGCAAATTTTTGTCAGTGTTGTCTCCAAGATTTTGTTAAATGCTTCTACTATTCCATTTGCTTGTGGATGGTAAGGTGTGCTCTTTTGATGGTGGACTGCAAATTGCTCAGTCAAGGCTTCAACAGTCTTATTTATGAAATGTATGCCTTGATCACTCATAAGGATCTTTGGGCATCCAAACCTAGTTATGATGTCATCAAATATGAAGCGCGCAGTTGTAGTTGCACTACAATCCTTAACTGTTCTTGCTTCATCCCATCTGGTCAAGTATTTTGTTGTTGTAATTATGTACATTGCTCATGTGCGCTTTCCTAATGGGTTTATAGGTCCCACGAAGTCAATGGCCCATTTCTCAAATACTTGTAGGGTCAACTGTGGTGCTAGTGGCATTTCATCTCTTCTAGATGTTTTCCCAACTCTTTGGCATACATCGCAGGCTCTGTAATAGTCTTTAGCATCTCTTTGTAAGGTAGGCCACCAAAGGCTAGCTCTAAACACCTTTTGCGTGGTTGTTTTCCCTGCGTAGTGTCCTCTTGTGATGCCTTCATGAGCTTTCGCAAGGATCATCGATCGTTCTTCCTCCATAACACATCTTCTCAATATCTCATCAGGTCCCATTTTGTAGAGTTGTCCATCTATAAGTGAAAATTATGCAGCGCGCACTACTAGTTGTTTCTTTTGAGGAATTGTATACTCACTAGGTGTCATGCATGTTGACAGGAACTAGACTATTTCTGCGAAGTGGTCTTCAATCTTTCTAATGGCCAGCAGTTGTGCATCCGTCAGTGTATCCTCCAAACTAGTGGGCTCTTCTCCATGTTCCAACCTCAACAAGTGGTCAGGACCTTTGTTTATTCTTCCTGGATTTACTATGATCTCAAAGTCATATTCCTGAAATAGCATAATCCATCTGCATATTCTCCCCCCCAACATTGTCTTGTTGAATAGGTATTTCAGCATGGAGTGATCAGTAAACATTTTAAAGTGTCCTCCCAACAAGTAGTGGCGAAATTTCTGCAGCACATACACCATGGCTAACCTCTCTCGCTTAGTAGTGGTGTAATTGATCTCAGCAGTTGATAGCTTCTTGTTGGAAAAGGCTAACGGATGGTCAATATATCCTTCCCCAGGTTGTGCTAACACTTCTCCTAAAGCAATAGAAGATGCATCGACATGCACATGAAACTCCTTGCTCCAATTTGGGAAGACTAGAATAGACGCAGTAACCATTTTTTGTTTCATTGTATCGAAGCTCTATTGGCAATCGTTTGTCCAACTAAACTGACAGTCTTTCTTCAAAATATTCTTCATGGGTGTTGTAATCTAGGAATATCCTTTAATAAACTCCCTGCAGTATCCAATATGTCCCAGCGCAGTGCGCAGTGGTTTCACTGACGTAGGAAGGGGTAGATCAACTATAATGGCAATTTTAGATGGATCGACCAGCAATCCCTGCTTGCATACAATATGACCTAACAGCACTCCAAATGGTGAGAAGAAGATGCGTTTTTTCAGATTCAAGGCAATTTAACATTGCCTACATTTGTCCAACATTAGCCTTAAACATTCAATATGATTTTTCAATAAACTAAAAACAGTATAATCATCAAAATATGCTTCTAGAAATTTATGTAGAAACTCCTTGAATGCTTCGACCACCACCCTGGAAAAGATGGTTGGAGCATTCTTCAATCCAAATGGCATGACTTTATACTGATAAGACCCCCATTCTATTGCAAATGTGGTCTTGTGGCGATCTTCCATGGCAATCTGGATCTGATGGTATCCCGAGAATCCATTTGTAAAAGAGTATACTTCCTGGCCTCCCACATTATCTAACACTTCGTCAGTGAATGGCGTAGGGAAGGGGTCATGTAAACAGCCATCATTCAGTGTCCTGAGATCTACACGGATTCTTATCTCTCCTATCTTCTTGTCTTGTACCACCATAGGGATAATCCATTCTGATTCTTCGACATGTTCTATAATCCCAGCTTCCGGCGTTTTGTCGAGCTCAATCTTCATTTTCTCCTTATATTTAGGGTTCAATCTGTAGGGTCTCTGTTTGACTGGTCTTGCATCTGGCTTCAAAGGGATCCTCATCTCTCCCATAGGCCCCTTAATGCCCTTCATATCAGTTAACTTGGTTGGAAAAAAGTCATGATATTCATGCAGTAATTCTGTAATCTTGTCAATAGTGGCAGCATCCCAATAATCTCCAACATTTGCAAGATTTGGTGTCTGCTCTGTTCCAATATTGACTTTCCTAATCTTGATTGGTTGTCCAATGAATGGTAACTCAACTCTTGGTCCTTCCACATCTCTTTGGCCTTATGTTTCTGCGATGTTCACCTTTCTTGGATCATCGTTTTCATCAGTATTGATGTTGTAACAGCCTTGCAGTTTCTAGAGAGGCGCGGTCCATTCGTCCTCTTCTTGCTCCAAAGGGAAGTTAGATACCTCCTCGAATACTTTTTGTCTTACAATCTGCAATGCGTGATCTACTGAAGGATATTGACTTTCAAGTAAAAAGGTAGTTACAAAATTCTGAGTCATACCTTCCCAGTCTACAGTGATGAAGCGCAGCTTTGCTTGAAGGTACCAGTTGATAGGTGTCATGTCCAGTGTGTTGATGAACTTGTGTACCCACTGCTCTTGAGGAATGTTTCTCCAGGCTTCTTCGTGATTTCTCATGTGGTCCTTTGAGAAGCTTCGACCTGTGTATCGAACTTCGCATCCTTCTACTTGTGTTGAGAACCGCTCTTTCATCAAGGTACGACATTGTACCCATTCTGTAATGTTGTTTTTGTGTGTCCCCTACCATCTTGCTAGTGTGGCCTTCAGGACCTCATCCATTGCCAACAGTCTTTGTTTCATTGGTACACTTTCTTCAATGTCTGACAAGAAGGTTTCTAAAGGATTCAGACCATCAAAGGTGGGTAAATTACTTACTGTTGTGTCGATCCAGCGAACTTCTCTGGTTAATCTAGCACATATTCTTATAGATACTTCATACATTTTATTCTGTCAGTTCTCTGGTGCTTCTTCCGAGTCTGATAAACATGCGTTGTCACTTCGCCAGCTTAGGTTTCCATCGGTTGTAGGATTAATGTAATCCTGTTGTCTGGCTATTAATTTGTATATGTTTTCTAGTTCATTTGTGTGGTCTTCTTCTCTGATAGGCTTTGTGTATCGCTGACCTTCATCTGGATCTAAGGGTGCAATGACCCTAAGGCCATCTCTTTCAAAAGTCATACGTCTTTTCTTTAAATCAACCACAGTGGAATTATTGAAATCCCAATCAATTCCTAACAGCACAATGTAAGGACAGTTATCATCAACTATCTCAATTACCTCAAAACCTGCAAACGTTCTTACTCCGTCGATGTCCACAGGTACATGTTTCAATCGTCCAAAGGGGCTGACAGCTTGTTGATTAGCCATCCTAAGCCTGATAAGGGAGTAGATCAACCTCGGTGTTCCCATCGGTGCCCAAGTTTGCTTCGTCATAACATTGACCTCCGACCCTAAGTCGAGGACCACATAGTCTATATCATATTCTCTTATTTGAGCATTCAAGTGAAATTCCTTATTTGTCCTTTTTAGCGATTTGGTGTACTGCCCTATTCAGTAAGGGGTCTATCTTTCCTAGCTCATATTGTCTGATTAAATTTTGTAGTTCTTGTACAACGCTCTCATCCTGAATCAACTTAATGCAAGTATATAAAAATTGCATCAACTTGCTTACCTATTTTCCTTCTTTTGGTGAAGCAGACTAATCGAATGCCAGAGGCATTCCATCTTCTCTTACTTATGGTCGTGTCTTTGATGAAGAGCCTTGGTCTGCTTTGAACTCTTTTCTTGCCTCCTCAAATATATGTCTTTCTTTCTTTGCATCAAAAGTTTGGGTCTTCTCTGTAGCTTTCTTGATTCTTAAGTCTTGTGTAGCCTTTCCTAGGATCAGTTTGTCTTCCCCTGTAACAGCACCTCCTCTAGTGATAACAACGACTCTAGGGTCTTCTCCGCGAGGTTCAGCATATATCAGTTGCACTTGTGGGTTCTGTTGAGGTCATCGTCTTTCCTGAAGCTTAACCAGCGATGTTGGACATTCCTCGATAATGTGTTCGAAAGATTTGCAATAGTTGCAAGTAGTGCAAGGGTTATGACAGTCTCTTGCGAGGTGTCCTGGTTGTGGGCAGTTATAATAGATGATTTGTTTTCGACCTCGACCCATACCTCCTCCTCCTCCTCCTCATCCTCATCCTTTGAATCGACCGTGAGGGTTGAAGTTTCCTCTCCCAGGGGAGTTATACTGCATAGTGTTTCCTTCTTGTTGTACTTCGCCTTTAATTTTGTATATATCTCTTGACCTTTCATGCATGAGACCGTAAGCCCTACAATCTCTATCTTCATGTCCCACGGACTTATAGAACATGCAATACAAATTTGTGGATGTCTGAACATATTTTTGCATGTAATAGCACTCACCAGGGTGATGTCTATTTCGACATACCTCGCACCAAGGTAAGGTGACTTGTTTCAAAAGGCTCAGAGCTACAGAGGCCAAGTATTCATGGAATAGGGGACAGTGCTCCTTGTCATGGCCTTCTGATCTGAATCTGACACACCAGATGTCTTCTCTTTTATCTTTTCCCTTGTCTTTCTTCATATCTTCGACCTGCATAAACAAACTAGTTAGATGACTCGAGATATTACTCATACCTACGCTGGATTCTCCCACAGGGGCTTATTCTAGCTTCATGGTGATCTTCAGCGCCTCAGCCTGTGAAGCAATCTTCTGTTGCATCAAAGGAACTATGATGTGTGGTAAAAGGGCACTAATGAACCACTCTTTGTTCTGCTCATCCGAGATCTGAAAAGTTAATTGGCTTGTTAAGGTCTTGAATCTTTGATCGAATTCTCAAACAGGTTACGCTACCTTCTGCTTGATCTCTTTCAGCTCCATGATACATTGTGACTCCGATTTGGGTTTCTTGAACTCTGCAGTTAACGCATTCTTGATCTCATTCAGTGGATTAGGTTGTACAAGTCCTTGGACAAGCGTCATGTACCAGCTCAGTGCGCAATCCCTTAGGGTAGTACTACACTGGGTTCTTTTAACAAATTCATCGGTGACATTCTTAATATTCCATATGGCTTCACATAGGAACCAATGTTGATCATGGTCTTCAGACCCATCTCCCCTAAAGATAGGGAGTCTCATCTCATCTGCCATAGATCTTCCTAGGTTTTCTATCTGAGTATATGTTGAACTGCTAGTAATAATACTCTGAAGACTCTGGTGATTCTGACTATTTTGATTGCTTAATGTTGTTGAGACAACATGAGAGATAATAGTACTTACTTCAGCAGTCTGTGCAGTTCCTGAAATTTTTGGCTCGTCCCGACGAGGTTCTTCAATTTTTTTTTCCTTTGCCCTAGCAGGTTCTAAATGCTCTTCGTCCGTCAGATCTGTCTCTTCTCCACTATAGAAACCCTCGTCCCCGTAGTTCTGCTTAAATAGGTTCACAAGATAACTTCATTGAACGCTCTTCCACTACGCCTATGTCCAGCCTCTGTGTCGTTGTCGCTGTCCGAATTTTTGAACATTAGCTTTTTTCGAATCCGACCAATCCACCGTATCTTCAAGATGTTCTTCGCATGCAAAAGCATCTTGATTCTCAACTTCAAAAAATGTAAAAATCTTCCTCTGGGTCCTTTAAAGAAATATCTCTTGGCTTGGTTATATGAGTCTACTCTGTCAACAGCAAACTTGGTGATGTACCCTCCAATGGTGCTATCAAACCAGTGATCTATTGCTCTTGACACAGCGTTATCAACTCTCTTGACCTTCTTGATTAACGCTGACGTCCAAACTACAAGAGATCTAGATCTGATATCAAACTGGGTATTTGCTAACCTAGCTAACCACTCATATAGCTCCTGATGGATTCCTCCAAAGAAAATCTCATGTATATCAGTAAAGATATATCTCTCCAACCAATCCTCTATACTAAGATTATGGTTCTTGTGCTGGGCTTCAACGAAGTCATTTTCTTGATCCTCTAATCACTTTTGAATTTATGTCTTTGATGGAAACCACCTTGACATTCCCTCTAGAATATTCTTGTCCCGGTAACGGAACCATTTGTTGACACAAGAGCAGACCCAGGGTTCAGTTCCAAGAGTGCACCAACAAGCCCTAACCACTGGCCCTTTCCGCTACACCTGCGAAGCATATGCAATCTCACCCGAAGCAGTGATAGAGGGGTTGCAGGACAAAGATGTCTACAACCAAGGGAACTATCAAGTGGATCCAACACTAGAATAATACAGCATGCATATATCACTTATCAACTTAGATCTATTCCACACATCTATCATATCTACCACAACAATGCAATAACAGTATATCAAGGCAAAATAACACAGCATCAATCACACACACAAGACAAGATATACGTGGTTCACCCTCTCTCTAGGGCTACGTCCACATAACTGTGCTTTATAATGTATTAAAATGAAGCATACAATTCTTGTCTACGCTCTTAACTAGCAAATCTTCTTTCTTCTTCTCTCTATCTCTCCCCTCCCTGTGCACCCAACTGCAGGGTTGATCTTCGCACCCAACTAAAGATCTTACAATACAGAAGGCTCTCGTACTCTACACTTCTCTCTCACCCAATAATACTCACTCGATCACACAGCAATAATAGTAACAACAACAAGAAGAAGATCAACCCTCCTTCCCTCATGTAGGTTCTTATTTATATATTACAATCACTCACCGACATCCTTACGCTGAAACCTAGGTGTCAAAACCCTAGATACCAAAACCCTAAGTCAACTCTGCACGCATTTTCAAGGCTTCGTCAGCCTATTTTCCATTCCTTCTCACGTGGTGTTCCAAAGCATCCAACGGTGGCTTTTTCCTCTTGTTGAGTTTTCCACGATCATTCTTCCTTGATTATCTGTCATCCTCAATCTCCTCATCCAATGACTTGCTTCCTTTTACTTCGCTCCGTCTTTTCTGCTCTTTGCTCACTTTAACCCAGTAATAGTCACTGTGTCTTCCGCACAATTCGCATTCTGTTTTTTCTTCCTTGAGTTTCACTTATTTCCATAACCAAGGGCCAACAAAATGATTGAGGAATCAATGGAAAATGGATCTATAACAAGAAGCCTAAACTCAACCTTTCTGGCCCTTATCCCAAAAGAAAACAAATCCACTTTTTTCGAGGATTATAAGCCAATTTCTTTATATAACTTGTGTTATAAATTGATTTCAAAAGTCATTGCCAATCGGATTAAACCTATACTGTCTAGCAATTTATCTAAAAATCAGTTAGATTTTCTGAAAGGCGAAAGGATACAGGTTGCTATTGGTACAGCTCATGAAGCTCTACACAGTATAACAAAAAATAAAGTAAAAGCATTGATTCTCAAACTAGACTTACGCAAAGCTTACGATTGTATAGATTGGGATCTGCTCGAAATGATTTTAATATAAATGGAGTTTGGCATTCAAATGACAAAATGGATTATGAGTTGGATTACTTCTCCCACTTATGCAATGTTAATGGTGAGACTACAGATTTCTTCAGGGGTGGTCACGGTTTGCACCAGGGATGCCCATTGTCTTCTTTACTTTTTATCATGGTAATGGAAGGTCTCAACCTCTTATTAAAAAAGAGCAAAGCATAGAACAAGCTCTCAAGTATCAAAGTTTCCAGAATGCTTAACATTCTCCATTTATTCTTTGTGGATTATGTCTTAATATTGACGAAGTTGATTTACATGAGTGGTCGAAAATTGAAAATCTCATTTTTTTTTTCTGTAAAGCTTCGAGCCTACATGTAAATGTATCAAAAACAACCATGCATTACGAAGGCATTACATAGCATGATCTTATTTCCTTTAAATTTGTTCTACCATATACTTTCTCTACATTAAATACAAGTTTCAAATATTTGGGTTATTACTTGAAAATCGGTGCTCAGCAAACGACAAATTAGAAGTGGTTAATTATCAAAATGGGAAAAAAGATCGACCACTGATGCAATAAGTGGCCATCTCTAGGAAGCTGATACATCCTACTAAAATCAATCATGGAGGGTTAACCGATTTAGACATCTCCAAAGCTTATTTCACACACAGTTATCAACAAAATCCGAAAAATTATGTTCATTTTTTTATGGAATGGGAACAATGAGACAAATCATTACCACTTTTGCATATGGAATATTCTCTCACATCCAAAATCCTATGTCAACTAAAACTTTCGTAATTTAACTCTTTTCAATTCAGCGCTAAATGCAAATACTCTTTGACGTGTTCTTAATAGAGATGGCATTTGGCACAAGATAATCAAGGACAAATATCTTCACAATACTACTATCATAAATTGATTTCATTCTGCCACTTTTCAGCAAAACTCTGCCTCTAGGATTTGGAACAATCTTTTAAAGCATATGCATCTTATTACCCACTGGCTCAGTTGAACATTGGGTTCTGGTCACCTAACCTTTATAGGCAGAGATCATATTTTTGGGATGGGCGACAGAGCATTTCTTTCTGAGGATCTTATCAATCATCTTCATAGGAAAAAGATAATGGTTCTTGCCCAAGCTACGACTCATCAATCATCCCCTGATTATTATGGAAAATGGATATGAAGCTCTAATTTGGCACTGAATGGTAACCTAGCGAAAGAATGGGATCTTTACCAAAAAGCACTTATTGGCACTGGAATAAAAATCAAAGATACCCCATACCAACTCATGTGGACTAAAAGTAATTCTTCTAATACTCTCTCTATTAAAAATGCTTATATAGCACTTTTCTCTACTTTTAATTTTCCAATTTTGCATAGTTGTAGGCATAAATTGTGGAAGTGGAATCTTTAGTTTATAATTAAACTCTTCATTTAATTGGCGACAAATCAAAAAATATTAACTTGGAACATTTTATAGAAAAAGGGTTGGGAAGATCAAGCATGTGTGTATTATGCAAAAGATGCACAAAGGATATCAATCATTTTTTTATTGATTGTATGTTTACAAAAAAGCTCTGCAATAGAATCAATCCTCTACAAAATCACAAAAGGATTTGGAAAGTAAAACACTCTTAGCATGTTTTGATTTTTGGATTGAAAATAACTCTGTGTCTCATACTCTTGCAACTACTATTTGTTGGTGTATTTGGACCAAAAGGCACAGAGCTATTTTTAAAGATGCAACCCCTTCATATCAATCAATGTTTATTAAGGTTTCAAGACTTTACAAGCTTTCATTCTGCCACTTTTTAGCAAAACTCTGCCTCTAGGATTTGGAACAATCTTTTAAAGCATATGCATCTTATTACCCACTGGCTCAATTGAACATTGGGTTCTGGTCACCTAACCTTTATAGGCAGAGATCATATTTTTGGGATGGGCGACAGAGCATTTCTTTCTGAGGATCTTATCAATCATCTTCATAGGAAAAAGATAATGGTTCTTGCCCAAGCTACGACTCATCAATCATCCCCTGATTATTATGGAAAATGGATATGAAGCTCTAATTTGGAACTAAATGGTAACCTAGCGAAAGAATGGGATCTTTACCAAAAAGCACTTATTGGCACTGGAATAAAAATCAAAGATACCCCATACCAACTCATGTGGACTAAAAGTAACTCTTCTAGTACTCTCTCTATTAAAAATGCTTATATAGCACTTTTCTCTACTTTTAATTTTCCAATTTTGCATAGTTGTAGGCATAAATTGTGGAAGTGGAATCTTCAGTTTATAATTAAACTCTTCATTTAATTGGCGACAAATCAAAAAATATTAACTTGGAACATTTTATAGAAAAAGGGTTGGGAAGATCAAGCATGTGTGTATTATGCAAAAAATGCACAAAGGATATCAATCATTTTTTTATTGATTGTATGTTTACAAAAAAGCTCTACAATAGAATCAAACCTTTTACAAAATCACAAAAGGATTTGGAAAGTAAAACACTCTTAGCATGTTTTGATTTTTGGATTGAAAATAACTCTGTGTCTCATACTCTTGCAACTACTATTTGTTGGTGTATTTGGACCAAAAGGCACAAAGCTATTTTTAAAGATGCAACCCCTTCATATCAATCAATGTTTATTTTTTGGATTGAAAATAACTCTGTGTCTCATACTCTTGCAACTACTATTTGTTGGTGTATTTGGACCAAAAGGCACAGAGCTATTTTTAAAGATGCAACCCCTTCATATCAATCAATGTTTATTAAGGTTTCAAGACTTTACAAGCAACAACCTTCATCTCAAGTTCCCCACCCCCACCCCCACCCCCCCACATCAAAAAATGTCTAATCATTCATTCCAAGAATTTTTCTATCACTTTTTTTTATGGTGTTGCTCAGAGTGATAGGAAAGTATGTGGAGCAAGGAGGGTTATTAAAACCATTGATTCCTTAGTTTATAGATGGTATCTAAACTGTGGAAAAGACACTAACACTAACACTAAGCTCATGGATATTTGGGCCACTCTCACATTAGCTAGTCATCTTAATCTACCAAAACTATAAGCTTTGGGTGATTCCAAAGTGATAATAGACTAACTTAATGATCATGGTCAACTTCAAACAAGTTCTATTGAAGGATGGAAGGTTAGAACTAAAGATCTTATAAAAACTTTCCAAGGTATTAGCTTCCACCATATCTACAAAGATTTCAACAAAAAAGCGGATCAGCTTTCTAAACAAACTCTTCAAGAGCATGAAAGAAACATTACTTGTTATCAATGGGAGCCTAGAGGGGCAAATCCTTTGAAGCACCTGACTATGTTCTAATTCTCTATGTTTTTGAAGATAGTTATGTAGTTTGTGGTTTAAAGTATTGAACTTTTCCTTCCTTTGTATGTGTACCTTCCTAGATATTGTTTTTTGACTTTTTGTCTCCTTTTTGAATTGTACAAACTTTGACAATCTCTTCCTATTATCAAGCTTATTAACAATCATGTTAAAAAATATATTAAAAAAAATAAAATAAAAAGTAAGGCAAGAGTACCTCTAACCATTTAATCAATTTTAACAAGTAGGGCAAGTCATGTTAGCACTAGAGTAGGCTTGGCCATGGTTGATATTATGTAAAGGTAAGTCATGTTAGCACTAGACTAGGCTTGGCCATGGTTGATATTATGTAAAAAAATATATATCTTAACCTAATTTTGAACTAATTTTCTATTGAAAAAAAAAAAGAGACCCAAGATCAAATAGGGAAAAAGTACCACTAACCATTTAATTAATTTTAACATTTAATCAATTTTAACATTGTTCAGTAAATAAATTAGATTAATTTTGAACTAATTTTCTATTAAAAAAAAGGACCCAAAATCAAGTAGGGAAAGAGTATCTCTAACCATTTAATCAATTTTAACATGGTTAGGTGAATAAATTAAATTAATAGGGCAAGAATACCTCTAACCATTTAATCAATTTGAACTTCAAAAATGATTTTAAAAATAAAAAAAAAAAAAAATTAAAATGTAGAAACCTTGGCAAATCTTACTAATCCTTTCATATGCCAAATGTTTAGCAATATTTTTGTAAAAATATTCAAATTTCTAAAGATTTTATATAGTTTTTATAAAATTTTGGCAATTTTTAAGGTAAAATAATTTTATCCTATAAAATTTTAACAAATCATTTTTAAACTAGCAAATCTTATTTTTGGAAAAACCATAAAAAATTAGCCAATAAACAAAATTTAGCGCCTAAAATCATCCATGTTGAACATTGTTGGGTGAATAAATTTGTTGGGTGAATAAATTAGATTAATGATAAAAACAATCTATAAATATGTTCCTCTCCAAATATGAAAAAAAATTAAAAAAAAAAAATTAAAAATTAAAATTTGTTTCCAACATGTATACAGAAAATTAAATACAGCAAATGGACTCTTTAAACAAACTCTCTCAATTCAGTTCATTAAACAAACACAAATTAAATACCACAAATGAATTCTTTAAACAAACTCTCAGTTCAGTTCAAGGAGGAAGAAAAGGCTAGGATCAAACTTCTAACAATTACCAAATCTATAATTAGTTATATATATATATATATATATATATATATATATATAACCTTTTAAACAAACTCTCTCCCCATTCAAGGAAGGAAGTAGAGGCAAAAGTCCAACTTATAACACTTACCAAATCTATATATGATTATAACAATTACCAAATATATACTTGCAACAATTACCAAATCTAGATATGATTAGACTTTCTATGTGAACAATTTCAAATAATGGCAATGGAAAACGTCTCCCCATTCCAGGAAGACGAGGCAAGAGTCCAACTTATAACAATTACCAAATCTATATATGATTAGACTTTCTGTGTGAACAATTTCAAATAGTGGCAATGCAAAACTTTGATGTTTGTTGTTGACAAAATATCATTCATTCATTACTTTTGCAAAACCTAAAAGCATTCTCCTTTTGGGATGAATGTAGTAATAACATTATCACTATTTTTGCCCAACCTTTAATAAAATAATAAACCCCTATTGCAATTACCATCACTATCCCTATTACATCCCTATTATAAAGTGCTGTCACTATTGGTTCTGCTGCATCCCATCTGATTAAACCTTTATTGCAAGCAATATCACTATTAAACCTTTATTGCAAACACTATCACTACCAATATGGTTTCTCTTCCCATCTTATTAGAAGACAAAAGCTACTAAGCATTAAATAAAAACATCATGATAAACATGTAAACATTGTGTACAGATTCATGGAAATCATGAGGCAAATTCGAAACCATGAGAGCAAAAAAGACAACTATAGAAATTCCCACCATTGCAAGCTTGTACAAATTACCTAAAACCATGGCAACAATCACAAAACCATCAAAATCAAAGTCAAAATTATAGAAATTCCCACCATGATAAGCTTGTACAAATTACCTAAAACCATGGCAACAATCACAAAACCATCAATATGAAAGTCAAAATTATAAAAATTCCCACCATGACAAGCTTGTACAAATTACGTAAAACCATGGCAACAATCACAAAACCATCAAATTTAAAGTCAATTATAGAAATTCCCACCATGATAAGCTTGTACAAATTACGTAAAACCATGGCAACAATCATAAAACCATCAATATCAAAGTCAAAATTATAGAAATTCCCACCATGATAAGCTTGTACAAATTACATAAAACCATGGCAACAACCACAAAACCATCAATATCAAAATCAAAACATGAATGACATGGTGCTGATCTTACTGGACAACTAAATTACCTCATAAAATTCCATAATCAAAACCATGAAAATTTTCTCAAACGTTTTTCGAAAACATGAGTGACATGGTACTAATCTTATTTGAGAACTAAATTGCCTCGTGAAATCCCATTCTTAACAAAAAGGATGACAAAATTCTCTAATATTGGTGTTATGATTTCAAATAACTGAAAAATAAAAACCCCATCTTTATCAAAACCATGAAAAATTTCTCCAATATTGGTGTTATGATTTGAAATAATTTAAAGCTCCAAACTTGTCTCTCGTAATTTCGCATCATACTTCCTAATCATATTCTTACATATCATAATTATGCATCATACTTCCAAGCAACCCTTGCACGATCAGCCTGGCACTTCTCTCTAATGATTTCAACATTAAACCTCTATTACAACATTTTCACTATTGTTTTTGCTTTGCTTCATCCAAGAAAAATAATTAACAAAATAGAAATTATCGATGTCTCAACCTATGTAAAACTTCTATTGCAACCATTATCGCCACTGTTTTTATTTATTTTCACTTCTTCCTGTCCCGTTAAAACCTCTATGGCAAGTACCATCAATATTGTTTTTGCCTGGATAAAATTTGCATTCGAGAACAATTATGATCAAATACAGTTGAACTCACTCCAGATCTTCTACACAAATTCTCAAACCATATAATCAGAGAAATTATCTCGAACAGAGGGACATCCGTGCACATGTTTATATTTTTTTTGCTTTTGCTGTATACATATATTTGAATAGAATATGTAAATATACTCATCAGAATTATTTGCAACCAAGTATGCCACACTCAAACATGCATTCTTGTTTTTGCTGTGTAGATTTGAATGCATGTAAATCTTGCATATGTGAAGAATCTTTGAAACAAAATTTCTTAGGATGGTTAAGGAAAGCATTTGATGACAGACACCCTCAACTAGCAAAAACAGAACTTTGAAAAGAATTTATACGATTAAATGCAATTTCTGAAAACTTGACAAGATACAAGGGGAACCTTCTTAGTAAGAAATTTTGGATCTTTGACATTAAATGTTCCATACATGCAAACATCAAAACCCCCATGAAGGTCGAGTCAGAATATTATCGGACCTTAGGGTTTCGAGCCACATAATACATATATTAGAAACCCTGCACCAAAATGCCATAAATAGTGACAAATACAACTGTACACCCCAATTTGCTGAATTAAAACCCGGAAAAAAATAACAAACAGTAGCTTGAATATTTTAAAACCCTAGAAACTGCCCTGATTTATAACATACCCCAAAACCACATACCAGACTTCCAGTAAAATGATCAACAGGCACCGATCATTTGACTTGAAGGACTAAGCACTGGTGAACTTAGTGACGGCCTTGGTGCCCTCTGAGACAGCATGCTTGGCAAGCTCCCCTGGAAGAGCAAGTCTTACAGCGGTCTGAATCTCCCGGGACGTAATGGTCGGCTTCTTGTTGTACCGAGCGAGCTTCGACGCCTCGCTCGCCAATTTCTCAAAAATATCATTTATAAAGGAATTCATGATTCCCATGGCCTTGCTGGATATACCGATATCTGGATGAACCTGCTTGAGAACCTTGAAGATATAGATCTTGTAGGTCTCAACATTCTTTTTATGCCTTTTCTTTCCCTTCTTGTCTCCGCTTTCTTTGGGGAGCTTCTTCTCGGCCTTGGGAGCAGGCTTCTTCTCTGCGGCCGGAGATTTCTCTGCGACGGGCTTCTTCTCAGCAGGCTTCTTCTCACCCTTGGGAGCCATTGAGACTACAAATCGCTAGAAACTCGTACAACTTGCGAGGGCAAACAAATCTTCTCTGCGTAAAGATAGAATGCTACGGATTGTTCAAAATGCTAAGTGCGATTTGTATTTATATATTGAATTAATTGCTCTCCTATTGGTTGGTGGCTTCCGCCACGGATCGCTGGCGTCGGTCTAATCTTGCCCGTCAATATTAACTTTGATCCGAAGGCTGTGATCGGTCTCTGCCTCGGAATTTGTATTCGCACCGACTTAATAGATGAAACCACCACGAGTCTTTAAAGTAGTTTAGTTTTGTCTAGGTGAAATACCTTTCTTTCATTATGTTATATGTATGTGCACTATAATTATACGTAAGGAGAGTATTTCACCTAGCACCACCATGGGATAGACAATTGATAAGGCGTGTACATACTCTCTTGGTACAGAGGGACGTTACGAGTTTAAGCCTTGTGTTCCTGAGTTATATTGTCACATCTCTTTTCAAAGATTAGCTATCGTTATTCAAGCAAGATTGTTTCATTCTGCATTTTTCAACAAATTTCTTTATTGAATAGAAGTTAAGTTTCATTATCTTTGTTATTGTTCACTATATCTATGTGTTAATGTTATAAATCTGTGTTTCATTTTGTTCTGCTCATAAATCTAGATCAGTGGTATCAGAGCAGTATGATCTTCATTTGTTTATTTGTACATGTCCCCAACAAGGTCAGGGTATAAGCAGTTGGGACTCGAACCAGTTGAGTCTTTGCAAGATCGGTCTTGCTGAACCCGATGGTCGTCCATGGGGGAAGAAAAGAGAGACGATGGGGTAGGAGATCCCTTCAAACTGTTGCTCGAGGAAGCCCTCGCGCGGCAAAGGAACGAGATGATGGATAATTTTGCGCAAATCCTTCGATGACTGCCATTAAGCAACAAGTCTTCCTCGAGTGGAGGCACCGCCCCCTTCAAGGTACATATCAATTTTGATATTCCTATATTTAAAGGCTAGATAGATGTGGATGATGTAGACAAATAGTTAAACCTTCTAGAAGGGTATTTTTTTGTCCGTAACTTTTCCGATAGAGAAAAAATTACATTTGCGCTCCTTAAGGTCGTCCCCCATGTCAAAGATTGGTGGGAGACTTTCTGTGAGCAAAAGGCAACAGAGGAATCTCCATTATTTGCAGTCACACCCACTTGGGGTTCTTTCAGGGATGTTGTTAAGGAACAACACTACCCTGTTGGAAGTTATGACAACTTATATACAAGATGGACCACATTGTGGCAATAAAGGGACCAAACAATGCCAGAGTTCACCAATGTCTTCCATACCTTGCGCACTAAGCTGGGTATCAAAGACTCTGAGCGACATCTGGTGCTCAATTACCGCGGTGGTCTACATAGATACATCTAGACAGAAATGTAGTTTTTTGACATCTCGTCCTTGGGCGCGGCCTATTGATATGTTGTCAAAATCGAGCAGAAGCTTAAACAAAAGACACGACAGTTTGGGTCTATGAACCCCTCACAGTAAAAGCAGGGCAAAGGCAGCCCCAACCCGCAGAACAAAGGATGGAGCAAGGATGGACAACCTTAGGACAACCATTCTAAGCTACAAACAAAGAAGTACAATGGGAAGACAAAGAAAGACACTGGGAAGTGGTGCGAGTTCCATAAGGGCCCCTGGCATAACACTGTTGAATGTTGCTCAAAGCAGTCATTGGTGGTCGAGGTGAAAGCCTCTTAATCAAATGTGGGTTCTAACCCAGTGCCACCATTGTTACCACCAAGATCCAGCCCAATGAACATGATGAACCAGAGGAAGGTGAGCACATATTTCATTCACAGATGTGGGTGAAGGGTACTTCGATGCACTTCATCGTTGATAGCATTAGTCAGAAGAACATCATCTCAATGGAGGTCATCGAGCGATTGGCTCTACCGAAAACACTGCACCCACAGTCGTACACCATCGGATGGCTCCACCAAGGGAGAGATCTTTGCGTCAGCCAGTAGTGTTGCCTGCCCTACGGCATCAATCCCTTCAAAGATGAGGTATTGTGTGATGTCGCCCTCCTTAAAGTTTGTGATGTTCTTTTGGGCCAACCTTATTTATGGAAACGTCATGTTGTATATGATTATAGGCCTCGTAGTGTTATTATTACTTTCCTATTGTCATTTCCTTGATCTTTGCCGAGCAATGCAGGAAGGTCATCTCTCAGACTAGGAAGTTTGTCTTCTTCGTGATTCGCACTCAAAGTGAGCAGAAGGTTGTAGCCACATCCATGGCCTCCGTGACATGTCTCTCCACACAGCAGAAGCAAGTGGATAAGGTCGTGGAAGAATACAAAGACATCTTCTCCTCGCCCACTGGTGTACCTCTGCACTATCAGGTCAAGCATTCAATCGATCTGACCCCCAGCACACTGCTACCCAATAGGCCAGTCTATCGTTGTTCTCCATCAAAAAATGAGGAAATCAAGCGTCAGATCCAAGAGTTGTTAAAAAAGGGGCACATCTGACCAAGCTCATCACCTTGTGGAAGCTCAATCGTACTTGTGCAGAAGAAAGACGAGACTTGGTGACTCTGCATTGATTACCAGGTCTTAAATTAAATCATGATTAGGAACCGATACCCAATTCCCTGAATTAACAATATCCTTGACCAACTCAAGGGAGGGAAATACTTCAGTAAGATTGATCTAAAGTCCGGCTACCACCATGTCCCAATAGAGCATACCGATGTATGGAAGATTGCCTTCAAGTCCAAAGAAGGTCTTTTTGAATGGCTGGTCATGCCCTTTGGCTTGACGAATGCCCCAACAACTTTCATGAGGATGATGGATGATATCTTGCGGCATTTCACCATTTTTTGTGGTGGTGTATTTGGATGACATCCTCATCTTCAACAAGATTTGGCAAAACACTTGCAGCATATTCAGCAGGTTCTGCACACTCTGTGGCAACACAAGCTATATGCAAATTTGGAAAAATGCTCCTTTGGCATGAACATGGTCCAGTACCTAGGCTACATTGTTGATGAGCATGGGGTGCATGTCGATTCAGCCAAGATCCAGGTCATTCATGACTAGCCATCTCTTAACACACTCACTGAGCTTCGAAGCTTCTTAGGCCTTGTCAATTTCTATCGCAGGTTCGTGTTGGGATTCTCCCACATTGCATGGGCCCTTATCCAAGTGACCAGGGGTGGTGGCAAGGAAAAGTTTGTGTGGGGCCATTCGCAACATAAAGCATTCAATGATTTGAAGCAACACTTGTGCTCAACCTCGGTGCTCTCATTACCCGACCTGCAACAGTCTTTTGAGATAAAGACAAATGCTTCAGACTATGTTGTGGGCGCAGTTCTCACTCAGCACAGACATCCCATGGCTTATCATAGTGAAACACTATCAGATATCGTTCGTAAGTACCCCACTTATGACAAAGAAATGTACTCCATTGTACAATCCTACCGCCAGTGGAGGCATTACATTCTTAGAAAGGAGACAGTCATCCACACTGATCATAAGCCTATGTAGTTCATGCAAACACAAGGAAAATTGCAGAATGACCGCCATCAAAAGTGGTCCACATACTTGCAACAGTTCCATATCAACATCAAGTATAAGATAGGGAGCACCAATCGCGTCGTTGATTGCCTCAGTTGACCTCCAGTTGCAACACTAACCACGATGCTACACTCCTGCGAACATGAGGCCTTCGGTTGGCCCCATCTCTACGAGAAAGATCCTAACTTCGCAACTATCTACCGTATGCTAGGCACAAACACAATTGTCACTAATTTCCATCTTCAGAATGGGTTGTTGTGCCATCTAGGCCATCTCTACGTCCCATCACGCAAGTGAGCGAAGCTAATTTGGGAAGATCACTACAGTCGGGTGGCAAGACACTTCGGCATAAAAAATATAGTGTTAGTGTTGCAACAACATTTCTACTGGTCGAAACTTCGACAAGGTATCAGCAAGTATATTAGGTCTTGCACAACCTGCGCCATTTCCAAACCAACCATTAAGAAACAAGGCATGTACACCCCTCTTCCCACTCCCGATAGGCCCTGGGAATCCATCTTGATGGACTACATGTTGGGGGCTCCTTCAACCAAACAAGGAAATGAATTTATTTTTGTGGTTGTTGATCGATTTTCCAAGATCGTGATTATGGTCGCCTGCAAGAAGAGCATCACAGTGGAGGCCACTTCTAAGCTCTTCTTCGAATGAGTGGGTACATTTTGGGATACCACAAACCATCGTCTCATATCGGGACAATTGGTTCCTTAGCACATTTTGGTCGACCCTCTGGGCACGACTGGACACCAAGCTCACTAAATCCACTGCCTTCCACCCCAAACAGATGGCCAAATCAAGGTCGTCAACAGGATGATTGTGCATATATTGTGCATGTACAATTCCAAGCACCTGCGCACATGGGATGAGAGTCTTCCATATGTTCAACACAGTTACAACATAGACATACATAGCTCAATCGGCCACAACCCCTTTCAAGTGGGATTGGGATTTCAACCATTGGGTCCCATGGATGTTGCACTACTCCTTGCATCCACATAGGCAGAATCATCCCATGCTCAAACTGAAACCGACAAAGCCAACTGGTTCATTAAAAAAATCCAACACATCCACCAACAGGTTCAAAATATGTTGCAGAAGTCCAATGCTAAGTACAAGTAGCGCCATGATCAACACCAGGTGCCACACAAGTTTCAGGTGGGAGATAAAGTTTGGTTGCATTTGCAGAAAGAATGATCTAGATTATTTTCGGCACGAAATGAGAGCGGAGATATAATAATTGAATGCACAGAGATATCGCAGATATTCAATAATATAACAGAAATGTATCATAGATGCAACCATAAACACAGATATACAGTAATACATGATTTCTATTAATGAAATAAATGTATAGAGACTGTAAAAATATAGAGTGAAAGACTCGCTAGAATGGTGGCGGTTTATCTCTGAGAAGAGATGTGATGGTTGAGCTCATTCGCAAGAAGGAGATTACAATGAGGATCTAAAGGATTTTTACAATAAGCAAGAATGCCAAAATTCCTAGACATCCAAAAACTTAACCCTAGGAGATGAAGCGCCAAAAGTCACGTGGGCTCCGTTTGGGTAAGTTAGTACATCAACTTCCTAGGGTCGTAACTTTTGCATACAATCTTCGTTTTAGGCGTATGATAGCCCGTTGGAAAGGTATTTTCAAGGAGATTCATTTTAGGCATAATATCGAAGTAACTAATACATTGCAAACATGTTTTCCCAAAAAAACATCGTTTAGGGCCTCAAAATGGCCCCGAAAGTTAAAACCTGCTAAAAATAGTAAATTTCCAAAATTGCCAGAAAACTGTTTTGAGTCAGTTGGAAAAGGTGGGTGGCCACCGATATCCACCTGGATCAAAGAATTTCTTACATGAACCCATCGAAAGCTTCGTCCACTCCGCTATGGCCCTTACGTCATCACCAAGATTATGGGTGATAATGCTTTTGAGCTCAACATTCCCCCCTTCTTTGGCTTGCACCCAATGTTTAATGTGGACCTCCTTCGGCCGTACTTTCTACCATTATTGGACACCTTAGAGATAGCAGAATGGTTGACACCGATAGAGCTCAACCCTGACTACATGGAACAGGAATCCACTGATCATATCGCAGACACACATGTCAAGGGCACTCGCCAACAGAATGTTCAGCTTTATCGTGTCGTCAAAGAGGGGCAACTCCTGCACCAAGGAAAGTGGCTCACTCGGGGCCAAATTCAATAGAAATTTCCTCATATGATGGGGGAACTCAATGCAATGGAGACCATTTCTTATTAAGGGGGGAGGATTGATCCAGGTGGATATCGGTGGCCACCCACCTCTTCCAAATGACTCACATACAGTTTTCATCTTGGCAGTGTTTTTCTAGCTTTTCGGGGCCTTTTTGAGGCCTTAAACAACGTTTTTTGGGCCCACCACAAAGAACACAATGCAAAAATGTGTAGTCCTCGGATAGACCTTTCCAATGGGATATCGTGTGACTAAAACGGAGATCATATGCAAAAGTTACGAGCTCAGGAAGTTGATGTACCAACTTACTCCATCGGGGTCCACATGACTTTTGGCGCTTCATCTCCTAGGGTTAGGTTTTTGGATGTCTAGGGTTTTCTTATTACTTCTTGATGCTAAAAAGGCTTGGAGGCCTCATTGTAATGTGCTCAAAAGAATGTGCATAGACACCACATCTCTTCTTAGAGATTAGCTACCACTATTCGAGCAAGATTGTTTCATTCTGCATTTTACAGTTTTCTTTATTGAATAGAAGTTAAGTGTCAGTATATCTCTGTTATTGTTCATCGTATCTATGTGTCAATGTTATAGGTCTATGTTTCATTTCATTCCACTCATAAATATGGATCAAATTCTTAGTTTGAATCTCTTTGTTTTTTTTGGAATGTACTCATGAATTTAACATGGTGGCATAGCTTAGGGGTTGAAAATCCAAACTTGGTTCTATTGTAACAAGGCATTTTCGAGGTTATCGCATCACAATAACACTGTGTATGGTTATGTGCTCATAAGAATTCAAATTTCTAAAGGAATCAACTTATTTGGACTTGTGAGATTTTGTATCAAGGGTTGCAAAAGTAACATGGATTCTAAGCATGAACTAGTATTGATTGATGGAATAATTATGACGTGTGGATGTAGGATATGGAGACTTCACTGAAGAGTAAAGATCTATGACAATTTACAAAAACTGTGGTTATTGTCCTATAGATGATCATGAGAAGTTCTTGCTCAATGGCAACCCGGATGAGGTTGTAGGTGTCATGACAACATACATCTCAAGAGAGATTTGGTTCCATGCTAGTGAGATTTGTTGCCTGACTGAAGTTTGGAAGAAGCTAAATAAGTTTCTTAATAAAGTTAATGAAAGTTGGGTTATGCAACTTGAGAAAGAGTTGATCTCTCTAGGACCTCTCTTTCCACATGATTCAGAATTATTTGGCTTATGTTAAGGAGTTGCAACTAAATCTAAGGAATGTGGGAAAGACTTCCCGAAGAAGGGAGGTCAATTGATAGAATTAATTATAATGAATTTGAAAACACCTTGTGATGTTTTTTGTTCCACATTTCATGCAACTTGGGCTTCAAGGAAGAAAGACAACAAGGATTATACCTTTGAATCCTTTTGCAGTTCACTGATTAGGGCACAAAAGAAACTTCTCGATGAAGGAAAGCTTACTATATAAACCACAAACACTTTTTATGAATGGAAAAGGAAAACATAATTACAAGAAAAGAGGTCAATATGGTAATTTGGAAAAAATCCATGGAGGAGATCTTAATTATAATCACGATGCTCTAGTCAACAAAAGAAAGAGGTCAATTGACAGTCTAAAATGGACCTAGAAGGAAAAATTGAGGTTTTAAATCTCTAAAACAAAGGTGCTCTGCATATACCTATTGAGGAAACCTTAGATTGTCATCGCTCTTTCTCTTTTCATTTTCATCATGGCAGGGGGAGACCTTGACCCCCCCTGTGAATTCAAAGTAGACATCGAAGCCTTCAAGCAACTTGTGGGTTCTTTGGGGAATCCCTCAGCTAGACCCACCCACTCCCAGTTTGTGAAAAAAATGGACTAGATCCCGAAGATTGTTATTCCTCGTATCGGTACTCGTAAGAAAGCTATGGCATATGAATCCAAAGGTATTATCGAATAGTTTATGGGCCTCTGGCCCTTCCCTCGGCAGATCGAGCTCTAGATTGCACAGAACTGGCAACCTCTAATTCAAGGAAGAATGAGTCATTTTTTTGTGGTAAATGCTTCTACATTTTCTATTTTGAGCTTAAATAAGATCAAGATCTTATTTTTCACAATAGGTCGTACTTTTTTGGATCGCGAGGTTTATATATGAACTGGTGGACGTTGAACTTCGATCAGAATACGACATCCCAACAACATTCATGTTTGGGGTCGTCTTCCCCATTTTCCTTTTCATTGTTGGGGAGATGAATTTATAAAGTGTATTAGAGATTTTCTAGGGAAATATATTGATAAATCCGAACCAAATCCTTCAACGTGTTAGAAATAATAGGTGTGCTTGTTTAACCATAGACAATATAACAATATTGTCACCCAACCATAGGCTGAAGCCACCCCCAAGCACCTTAACCTTGACAGAGAATAATTCTGGAAGCAAATCCTAGGTCCAAAATCCAATCAAGGTAGCGTACCACTCTCCAGAGCTAGCATACCAAGCAGAAAGTCCAAACCATAACCAAAAGAAGTCCAAGCCTAAAACCGAAAATACTAGTTGTAGTAGTTGCAACTACAACTACTCTCCAAACTTGCACACTTACTGAATTTATGCAATTGCGAGCTGTGTGTGTACAAATGAGCTCTGGCATCCTGTATTTATATTTCTATTTCTTAGTTGCCTGGGGTGAATTTTCTTTCTGGAGGCTAAAGACTCAATATTAATTATTTTCTTTACCCGACTTGTCTTCTAAGGTTATGTCCAAAGCTTTAGGGTTTCTTCTTGCTTTCCAAAATATTTTATTCTTGTCAGGGTTACACGTGGAGGTTAATACCTCGCGTAGCTACCATAATATATGTTGATATTGAGAGGGGGGTGAATCAGTATCAAGTACAATTTAAAACATTTTTCAACTTATACTTAAACCATTCAATTATATCCAATGAGCAATGAACAATAGTATAAGAGTTACACCAATACACCATGCACAATATATGAGAAATAATCA
>ML782377.1:471719-499732 GCA_009831015.1 Picea engelmannii | reverse complement strand
TTGTTTGATTGGTGATTGCCTATAGATTTTTGTTTACTAGTGTGTGTTGTTGGTTACTCGTAGTTGGCTTTAGGATTTCGGTTGAGGACTTTGTTACTTGTTTACAATTGCTCCTCCCCGACGTTCGCGTAGGATGCAAGGTTCACTTCTAGACCGAATTTTTTAAGTCATTCCCCTCAGCTCCTTTGGCATCTCATCTCATGGGGGTTCATCATGGTCCCAGGCTTCTGCAATTAATTACCTTCATGCCCCATCATTTTTCCATATGGCATTGTCTTCTCACATTTGGGTTCCTCCGGTTGTTCCAAATTGGGATTATAATCAGTGTATCTGCAAGGATGCAAACGTCAATTGGGAATTTCTTGAATACTGGGTAAGCTCCTGTTTTTATGGATTCAATCGACAATTTCTCTCATGGATACATGTCGCTTGTTTCAGATCCGCCAAGGCATGTGGCATCGAATTCACCTTCCTTGTGACTTCATTGACTGCAAGGTGGACAAACTACAAGAACAAATGTAGAAACAACAACATGAAATGGAGTCTCTTCGTGTCTCAAATGCCCAGCTCTATAACACCCCAATTTTAATCTCTATGAACTAGAATGTATTTGTAAATGTGACTTAGGCTGGTGAGCTGATAAATTTGAAAAGGGGACGGAGTCCCTAGGAAATGTAGTACTTCTATATATATATATATGGAAAATACGTTGTTGGTTGCAAGACAAATAAGGACAAGAGAATGGCGCTATGATCCCACGAGAGAGGGGGCTAAAGGGGCTAAGTCTTTTGATTATATTTACCCATTTTGGCTTTAATTGAGAAAAGTGGTTACATGATCTTCTCGAGGAGGCCATGTGGTTCTTGGTTCTTGTAATTATATATGAACCCTACTTGTGGGTTGTTTGGGGGGTTGTTCTTGGCTAATCATTTCATTTTTAGAATTCCTCATTTCACTCTTGCTAATTCGTGTGCTCTTGGGCTGAGCGTGAAAATGAATGGTTGGAGGTAGAGAGCCATTACTAGATAGATGTAAGAAATTATTGATCATTCCAGGAGGGAATGGATGTCTATGTGCATGAGATTGTTGGTAATTTGGAAAGAACTGTCCACAACTGATAATCCTTGGAGTTTCCAGCATGGAGATTTTCTGACTAGTATCACTAGATCCTTAAAGAGAAATGGAACAACTTGAGGGACTACATGGCAGAGAAAGGATTTCATTTGTTTGGGTTGTGAGGGTTGAATGGGAAAGAGAGTTGGAAATTAGGATTGTTGTGTGGTTGGGAAAACATGAAAACAACTTAGCCAACTGTTGTGTATTTTATCTTTGGCCTACGACCCATCCTTGTGGATTCATAGCCCTGGCTTGGGGGTGACATCGTTGTTGAGAGTAAATGAACAACAATGTCTATGATTGGGAGGAAATTCCTTGGTATGCAACTAGTTGGTGATAGTTTAATTAAATATAAGTGCTCTTTGTGTTTTCTGCATAATTTATATTCCGCTATGTATATTTATCTCTGAGATATAATTTCGTGTGCATGCTTGCTGGTTATTGTAGTGCATGACACATTGTTCCTTTATCCGATGGTTTAGCATGAATATTGTTAATTGCATGACTTGAATTTATGTTATTGATTAATTAAATAAATAGAATAGAATTCGTAATAAGTCCAAGAGAACAAATTTTCAAAGTACCCAGGCAATGGGTACGTTTCAAATCAACACCTGAGAAGATAGTTTTAGTATTTGTTGTACCTGGCATGATATGAGTTAGTTCAGATCATTCTTGGAGAGATTTTTGAGGTAGTGTAGCCCAATCTAACAATTGGTTATGTTACATATTGGTATCATAGCCTTTGGTTGAAACACCAGATTGGTATAGGCCGGAACAAGTGCGAATCAGGCAGATTCGTTGTCACAGATTTCAGTCTGTACAAATTTGGGGAAAATGGTGAAAAATCCCAAAATTCGTGATTATATTCAAGCTTTAGATGACTCGAGACTATCTAATAAGTTAATGGATTCAATTTGAAGAGTTGCAGAGCTGAATTCAACCTAGAAGATCATAAAAATGAACATTCGAATTCAACTTGTAAGAACCGAATTCAACCTAGCTCAGGGGTGACATTGTTGTTGAGAGTAAATGAACAAGTGTCTATGGTTCGGAGGAACATCCTTATTATGAAGCCAATTGTCGATGGTGTAATTAAAGATAATTTATCTTTGTGTTTTATGCATAATTTATATTCTTCCATGTATATTTATCTCTAGGATGAATTCAACCTGGAAGAGCCAAATTCAACATGGCTCGGGGGTGACACTGTTGTTGATAGTAAATGAACAACAATGTCTACAGCTGGGAGGAACATCCCTGGTCTGCAACCAATTGGTGATGGTTTAATTAAAGATAAGTTCTCTTTGTGTTTTCTGCATAATTTATATCCCACTATGCATATTTATCTGTGAGATGTATTTTCGTGTGCATGCTCGCTAGTTATTGTTGTGCATAGCATGTTGTTCCTTTCTTGGATAATTTAGCATGAATCTTGTTAATTGCATGGCATGGATTTATGTTCTTGATTAATTAAATAATGGAATATAATTTTTAATCAGTCCAAGAGGATGAATTTTGGGTAAGTTTCATATCAGCACCCGAGTAGATAGTTTTGGTATTTGTTGTACTGGGTATGATGTGAGTTAGTTCAAATCATTTTTGGAGAGCATTTTGAGGTAGGTTGGCCCAGCCTGGAGGATGGGCACATTACATATTGGTATTAGAGCCTCTGGTTGAAACACCAGACTGTTATGGGTCGACTGTTACAGGAAAATCCCCCTACGGACAAGTGGATTTCCTGTTGAACCCTAAATCTTTAAGATCAAGACAGAAAGGTGCTAACTTTGGTCACTGACATCCTTTTAAACCTAGATAAGTCAATCAAATAGAGAAAAGGAAGAAGATGTACCTTTTTACGATGTTTGTCCTTGCCTAGTTCTAAGTTGAGCTCCGATCCACAAGCTCTTCAACAGGTCCCGCAATCCAATCAAAGACAAAGCATGCTTCCTATTCTACTACGATTAGTCTGAAACTAGATCTATCCATTAAAGACAAGTTCATGTAGTCATACACAATCTTGAAGGAAATAGACCAAGCACATGTATTAATGAGAACTTCGATAGAAATACTTACAGACCTTTGATGTAGATGTAGCAGCCTCACCAAGCTCTCCTTGTACAACCCCTTGCTCAAATGATCCACCAAAAAAATGACTATGCTTCAATGATTATCTCCCTTATGAGATCATAAGTTTGATGCCTTCAATGTCCTCAATACCACTTCTCATGAGATCATAGTTTGGTATCTCTAAAACTCTATCTATTTCACCATGAGAAGGCCTCCTTATATAAGATTGGAGAGACCCAACCACGTTAGAGATTCTTGGGATAGGTTGAGGATCCTTCTCCATCAGTTGTGGATCTTCCCTAAGATCCAGCCTTGACCTTAGATTCGAATCCAACCAACTCCATAGATGAGGGGGGTTTTTCCTTGATTTTCCTCAAACAACCCAAGATTTCCTCAAACAACCCAGCGCTCCCCCAGAATGGGGCACAAAGTGTTGCAACGCTCCCCCAAAGGAGGGAAAAGAGCGTTGGCACTCCCTGACAGTGGGTAGGGGAGTGCTACCTAAAATTTCCTCAAAAAATCCTAGCCTTCCCCCAGAAGGGTGCACATAGTGCTAGAACGCTCCCCCAAAGAAGGTCAAGGAGTGCTAACACTCCCTGACAGTGGGTAGGGGAGCATTGGCCTTCAAAATTCATTTTTAAGAGGTTTTTTCCATGGAAAAATCTTTGTACTCTTCATCAAATGATTTCTCTTCTTTAACCAGTCTCTGATGGTGTCTTCAAGTGTTCCCTGTGATTTCGTTTGAGACACGACATGGGCAAGATGACTGTATGCTGTCTGCGACACTTGCGACACTTCTAATGAAGAAAATAGGTCATTATTGAAGTGAGTAATTTTGATGTGTAACATATTGCCCTCCAAAGTGCGAAGTTAGAAGATGGAAACCGATGATTGAAGTACTTTGTAGACTTTTTTGAGAAAGGGTATGGACTTGGAGAACCTGGTAGAAGCTGCACACAACCATCAAACAAATATTATGAGATGTTTCAAACCCAAGGCAGGCATACCTATGCTTGGGTGATAAAGACTTGCAAGGTATGGTCGCCATAAGATACACTGCAGATCCATAATTATATTAACAAAGAGTATAGCCACCAAAGATACAATGTGGATATATACTTCCATGACATGAATTGATCGTAGCAACGAAAAATACACAGTGGATCTACGAAACAACAAGACATATCCACAGACCAATACAAAGTGGATCTATGTAACAATATATGAGTCAATATTCAAGAGAAACTCCGTTGCAACCTGGGTAAAGTACATATTAGAGTGATTACTCAACCCAAGGTCTTCTTATCGATCCTAATGTAGTACGAATCTTACCATGTGAATAGATGTCCTGATGTCGAACATGGAAGAAACCACTTGATTACTGGTCAATGAGGTAAACCGTTAACAAGTGTGAGGGAAATCATCATTGATGTCAATGATTCCCAAGGTACCCTAGTACATTCCATCGAATGTCAATAAATGAGATGAAGTAGAACATTTGTGGAATCATCAGATCAGAGGTCAAAGATGTAAACCCACTGTTAGAAGCGAGGAGGCCTGCCATTGAGGCATGCAGGTCCCAAGGTACTAAGTAGTTTCTAGGTCTAGTTCTCGGATAGTGTGTTGAAGTCGACAGGAAACAAACTTGTCACAAAAGGGCCTTGATGTATCCCCCATAAACAAAATGAAACTGACATGGAGATGTAAATGGGTGGATCAAATGAACATGGACTGACACGGGTATTGAAACAAGATATTTGTGATGGTTGACTCTCGAGGTAGATACTTCCCTTGAACACTAAGGCACTACAACAAAAACATGACATGGACCAAAACATGATGATGCAATGGACATTGTAACTTTCGTCGGGTGACCCAAAGGAGTAAAGAAACTCAGAGGATTGGTTTAGTGCAGAGGTTCAGCGGATTAAAATGTATGCAAAGACAAAGTGTTGTGTTCAAGGGTGACCATAAGAGTGACTTGTGACATTTTCAAAAACTGCTTGGCTTCCTTCCTTCAAAATTCCCCCCCGTCCAGATAGATGAGTACCTCTTTTTTATTTAACGATCTCGAGGAGGATAACACATGCTCAATATAACTCACCTTCGGTAAGTCCCTCTTCCTTTGTTTGACGAACTGGAAAGAGTAAGGGTTCGGTCCCGTATGGGCCCTTCAATGTATAATTCTTTTAACGAGTCCAGAGAAGGTAAACTCGATGATTTTTCATGTTTAGAGAGTCTGAAAAGAAATTAAAGACGACTCCAGGGTTGTCCTTTTTCGTAATGTTAGTCTCGTGAAGCCTAAAAATAGATAAATTATCAGTCAAAAGACGCCCTTTCAAACCTTTTAACGAGTGGGAAAGGAAACAAGATCACTCGACAATTTTTTCATGTTTAGAGAGTTTGAAAAGAGCTAAAAGGAGACTCCAGGGGGTTCCTTTCTCGTATAACCTTTGCGAGTTCGAAAAAGAGATAAAAGTTTACTCGATGCAGTCTCGAGCGTGAGAATGAACTAAGACCATGCTTGTTATTGGTTTCATTTTTACACAAGCTTGAAACAAAATTAAACTATGCTTGTAAATTCCCAACATAATTTCCAAAGGTTGGAAACCCATGGATGGTTGGTACTCTACCCCCATCTTGAAAATCTAGTGGCATAACTCCAGAATGATAATCAAAGGCTCGAGACATGCCCCCCCAAGCTTCAATTCATTCACCGATTTTGAGGTTGTCACCAATTTCTGTACTAGATGGAGAAAAAGGATAAGGGTGGATGAAATGAAGGTTCGAATATGAGACGTAACAAAGGACTCGAATCGACATCTACGAGATCTAGCTAAAGACTCGACTCGACGAGAGAGGTGACCGTTTCATTTTTTAATGAGCTTGACACAGGAAAAGAACTATGCTCAAGGCTCCAAGTTTAATCCCCAAATTTCTGTTTCATTTTTTAATGAGCTTGCTACAGAGAGGAAAACTATGCTTGTAGCCTCCGTTTCATTTTTTAACGAGCTTGCCATAGATAAGAGAAACTATGCTCATGATCTTTGTTTCATTTTTTAACGAGCTTGCCACAGAGAATAAAAACTATGCTCATATCTTCTTCTTGATCATGGATTCCAAGAGGACAATGCTCTGGAAGGAAACCATGTCAAGGGATAAAAATCGGTCATGGCTTCAAAGAGATCTTCACTGGACAGAAGGAAAACACTCTGGAAGGAACACATGTCGAGGTTCGTAATAGGGGTAAGGAGATCAGGCTCCAAAATCCTTACCGAAGAGATCACCATGTCAACTACCGAATCTAAGTCATAAGAGATTAAGCATACAGTGAGAGGCTCATCTTCATCGACAATTGAAGGCATGGGAGATAACACCACATAATTGACCTGTGGTGGGGGTGATACCATCTGCATATAAGAACCATTTAGGGATTTCATTGGGTTGGTAATAAAGTCAGGACCAATGCATGAAAGTTGATCAATAGCCACAATTATTCCATCGTGAGGGAAATATATCAGACGAAAAAAAGTGGACACAATAGCTTTCATGGAATAGACATAATCTTGCCCAAGGAGTAAATCAAAATCCAAGGGGTCCTGGACTACCATAACATCAAAAAAGACAGTTTTCCCTCCCAAAGTTACGGGAAATTAGGGAAGGATCCCTAAAGGGTGACTGGTTATTCTGTTAAAAGCGAACAGAGTCTGGGTAACCGACACAAGCTGAGGATAACCCAAAGCTTTCCAAGCAATAGAGGACAAAATACTAATGAAAAAACCTTCATCTATCAGCACATGACGAACGACCCGACCACAAACCTGTACTGTAATCTTGAAAGGAATGTGAGAGGGAATATGAGGTCCAGTTAGCACACCCCAATAAAAAATGATGGCCTCATTACTTGGAGGGGGTTTCATGGGAGAAGGAGGAATTCCCCCTAGCACGGTAGATTCTGTATCAACGAGAAAAACGTGGGTAGAATCAGGTTTACTCTCTAGCGGGAGAGTAGGATCAATCGATGATGAGATCAGATCGACCACTTTGGTTTCATTCTCCAAGGGGAGAATGGGATCAACAAGTGGAAACAGATCAACCGCTTGGGTTGCACTCTCTAACAGGAGAGTGGGATTTACCGAAGATGGGATCGGATCAACCACTTTGTCAACTGGTTCAACTAAGGATGTGACCAGATTGACGACATGATCAATCGGACTGACCGATGAAGGGATCGAAGAAACCACTTTGGCACTCATCAGAGGAAGAGTGGGATTGACCACGTTAGCACTCTTCATATGAAGGGCGGGACTGACCAATGACAGGACTAGATCAATCACTTGGTTTTCACTTTTCAGACAAAAAGTGGGGATGATCGATGATGGAACTAGATCAACTACTTTGGTTAGTGGTTCAATCGAGGATGAAACAAGGTTGACCACTTGATCAACCAAACTGACTGGGGATGGAACCGTATTGACCATTCCATCAACTAACGATGGGTTGGGGTAAATCTTATGATGACCAGTTGGAAGTTGAAGCTTTTCCAAAAGAGAAGAAGCCTCGTCCATACAAGGACAAAGGTGAGAGTAATGATCACCTTTACATAACATACAAGGAAACTTAACAATTGTCTTCTTCTTACCAAACTTAATATCACTAGTTGACGGGGTGTCACCAAAATGTCTAACAGAGGCTGATGATGTGGAGGACCACATTTCTAAGACCTTGGGAAGACCAGGGCAATCCCTCATAAAGTGGTCACCCTTACAAAGACTGCAAGGGAATTTGGGTTTCAGATTCTTCGTTGGAGACTTGTCGACCTCATCAACACTCCCAGTATAATGAATAGTAGTTGGTTGCTTGGATCCAACATTTGATATGGTTGGAGGCTTGGTCCTTTTCACGTTCCTCTTCTTCTTCTCTTTTTGTTTCTTCTTCTTCTTATCAACCTGGCTACTTGCTTTAGAGTTTTCACTAGGTGAAGAAGGAGAAAGGGAAGGAGATTTAATGGGTGAAGAACGTGAAAACTCGACATGAGGTTGATGTGTGGGTGGTGTACTTACATCTGAAACATTAGGTGCAGTTGAAGCACTGGGAAGATTCGAGATCATCGAAGTGGGGAACAACCAAACTGATAATCCGATGGGGAGTCCTAGAAGACTCAGTGTGGCAATGTACGAAGGACTAATGTTTCCAAAAGAAGGAAAGGTGTAAGGTTCCCCGGGACAAGGGGTTCCTCCATTGGTACTCCCAGGAGTTGATGCCATTAACACTGACTCGACCTAAGGTCCACTAAGTAAAACAAACAACACATGCTATGAATCTAAGAAGCAAACAATCAAACAAAACTTCCCATGATGAAACGACTAGTTGGTGATGAAATCCAACGTCTCGAGATCAAAATAGGAAGGGGCGGGGATAGAGTGGGTGGATCGGTTACGTTGGCGACCTGCTTAACAAACTTAAGCCTTGGTGCAAGCTTCCACACAGTAATTGTGGATTTACCCTCTAAGGAGCCCGAGTGAGTTTGGCCAATGTCTGTTCCAGGTATAGTGAGACTTCCTTTCACCGTCACCTTATGTAAGACCCTAAATATTATGGCTACTAAGGTCACCAAATCCCAGTCAGCCCCTAGGCGGGTACATTCGACAGTCCAGTCCGAACGTATGGGCAAGATAACAAGTCCAAAATCATTCAAGAGAACCGAGGACAATTGTACCAGTAGAACTCCAGAGGACCCCGAATGGATTCAGAATTCACGAAGCACTGAGACCAAAAGAAGACAATTGAGCCTCAAGAAGAACCCCCAATATACGATCTGACTACTATGAACGGTTGAACCACGGAGGGATAATATCTGTAACTCTCCCGAAAGCGACCTCGTGCGTAACCCCTGTGTGAGAGGGGGATCTCGATAAGATGATACGAAAGTTGGATTTTCTCTCCCTATTGCAAGATGCTAAGTTTGCTTGACAACTTTGGAAAGTTATCCTTTCAACCTATTCCAAAGCCCTACACCTTAAGCTAATGTAGGTTTGCTAACAAAAAATGTAAAAATGTCTGATGAATTTCAGTTTAGCGCTTGATTTTAAGGCTGTTGTTTACTTAGAGGTGTATGAGAGTGAAAACTGATGATATTATGACTCAATTCCCAAAAACATGCATAAGAAATGATAAGCAGTCTTTTCTTTTAATGAATGTCTATTTAAGGGAAGGAGAATGGATTTTACTTTCACTGTCAAACGCTAAGATGCAATGACCTCATGCAATTTTTCTCAATCAAGAATCCAATACAATGCTAAAATGTTCAGAAATTGGTTCCAATATCCAAAAACCAAACATGAAAAAAAATATCCTTTTGTTTATATGTGACTGATAATCAACATGATGTAAAGCTTCCTATGTTAATTAAACTTCAAGATCTGTGAGATTTAAGCAATAGGAAGAAAAATTCACATAAACAAAAACACACCCTCGTTGTGATCAAACAAGAAACAAAAAGAAAACCAAATCTAGACAGGAGGAAATGTTTGGAGAAAAGACCCCAAAGATCAAAATGAAATACTGAATAGATCTTTGAATTTCCTTACAACAACTTTCATTCAATCAGATAAGTGAGAAAGCAGTAGATCGACTCCAAATCTAAGGGAAGAAGAGTGACTCAAAGCAAGGAAAATAGATGTCAAAAATCCAAACAAAACATCATCAATCGTTAGAAATCAAATAGTTAGAGGCTAAGCAAGGACACACTGAGATGGTATTAACCTTGAGAAGATGAATGAACAAAAAGTAGACTGAGAGATCAACTCCCAAAAGTTTTTTAGCAGAAAACATATCATCCCTCTGGTGTTAAGGGTACTAGAGTGTTGCAACGCTCTGTGGGAGCTTGCAAGGGAGTGCCAGGGCTCTGGTGGTAGAGGCAGGGGAGCGCTGGCCTCTCAGAACTCAAAAACTTGCCCATAAAAAAAAAAAAAAAAAACTCATGAAAAATCATAAATTGAGTGTGTATGGGATGAATCCAAGAGCCAACAACACATCTAAGAATCAGAGACACAACATGAATAAGATCTAAAGGTTAGAAAAGGCCAAAACAAGACCAAGGAAGGAAACCAAAACTGAAAACTTCGTTCCCCAGTGGAGTCGCCAATTTATGTTACAGGAAAATCCCCCTGCAGACAAGTGGATTTCCTCTTGAACCCTAAATCTCTAAGATCAAGACAGAAAGGTGATAACTTTGGTCACTGACATCCTTTTAAACCTAGATAATTCAATCAAATAGATAAAAGGAAGAAGATGTACCTTTTTACGATGTTTGTCCTCGCCCAGTTCCAAGTTAAGCTCTGATCCACAAGCTCTTCAACAGGTCCTGCAATCCAATCAAAGACAAAGCATGCTTCCTATTCTACTACGATTAGTCTGAAACTAGATCTATCCATTAAAGACAAGTTCATGTAGGCATGTACAATCTTGAAGGAAACATGCCAAGCATATGTATTAATGAGAACTTCGATAGAGATACTTACAGACCTTTGATGTAGATGCATCAACCTCACCAAGCTCTCCTTGTCCAACCCCTTGCTCAAATGATCCACAAACAAAATGACTATGCTTCACTGATTATCTCCCTTATGAGATCATAAGTTTGATGCCTTCAATGTCCTCAATACCACTTCTCATGAGATCATAAGTTTGGTATCTCTATAACTCCATCTATTTCACCATGAGAAGGCCTCCTTATATAAGCTTGGAGAGACCCAACCACCTTAGATATTCTTGGGATAGGTTGAGGATCCTTCTCCATCAGTTGTGGATCTTCCCTAAGATCCAACCTTGACCTCAGATTCGAATCCAACCAACTCCAGAGATGAGGGGTATTTTTCCCTAATTTTCCTCAAATAGCCCAGCGCTCCCCCAGAATGGGGCACAAAATGTTGCAATGCTCCCCCAAAGGAGAGGAAGGAGCACTGGCACTCCCTGACAGTGGGTAGGGGATCGCTGCCCAAAATTTCCTCAAAAAATCCCAACGCTCCCCCATAAGGGTACACAAAGTGCTGGAACGCTCCCCCAAAGAAGGTCAAGGAGCGTTGGCACTCCCTGACAGTGGGTAGGGGAGCGTTGGCCTTCAAAATTCATTTTTAAGTGGTTTTTTCCATGGAAAAAGATTTGTACTCTTCATCAAATGATTTCTCTTCTTTAACCAGTCTCTGAGGGTGTCTTCAAGTGTTCCTTGTGATGTCGTTCGATACACGACATGGGCAATATGATTGTATGATGTTTGCGACACTTGCGACACTTGTAATGACGACAATAGGTCATCATTGAAGTGAGTAATTTTGATGTGTAACACCAACACGAGTGAAAATCATGCATATTCATTGTCACAAATTTCGATCTATGCGAATTTGAAGAAAATGGTGAAAAATTGGAGAGAAATATCCTCAAATTCATGAGTAGATTCAAGTTTGAGATGAATCAATATTGTCTAATAAGTTAATGGATTCTATCTATAGAGTTGCAGATCTGAATTCAACCTGGAAGATCATAAAAATGAACTGAATTCAACCTGGAAGAGCCAAATTCAACCTGGCTCGAGGGTGACACTGTTATTGAGAGTAAATGAACAACATTATCTATGGTTGGGAGGAATGTCCTTGGTCTATAGCCAGTTGGTGATGGTTTAATTAAAGATAAGTGCTCTTTGCATTTTCTGCATAATTTATATTCCGTTATTTATATTTATCTAAGCGATGAATTCAACCTAGCTCGAGGGTGACACTGTTGTTGAGAGTAAATGAACAACAATGTCTATGGTTGGGAGGAAGGTCCTTGGTGTGCGGATAGATGGTAATGGTTTTAATTAAAGATAAGTGCTCTTTGTATTTTCTGCATAATTTATATTTCGTTATGTATATTTATCTATGAGATGAATTCAACCTGGAAGAGTTGAATTCAACCTAGCTAGGGGGTGACATTGTTGTTGAGAGTAAATGAACAACAATGTCTATGGTTGGGAGGAACGTCCTCTGTCTGCATCCACTTGGTGATGGTTTAATTAAAGATAAGTGCTCTTTGTGTTTTATGCATAATTTATATTCCGCTATTTATATTTATCTCTGAGATGAATTCAACCTTGAGGAGCCAAATTCAACCTCGCTCGGGGGTGTCACTGTTGTTGAGAGTAAATGAATAACAATGTCTATGGCTCGGAGGAAAATCCTTGGTATGCAGCCAGTTGGTGATGGTTTAATTAAAGATAAGTGCTCTTTGTGTTTTCTGCATAATTTATATTCCGCTATGTATATTTATCTCTGAGATGTATTTTTGTGTGCATGCTTGCTGGTTATTGTTGTGCATGGCACACTGTTCCTTTCTTATATGGTTTAACATGAATCTTGTTAATTGCATGACCTGGATTTATGTTCCTGATTAATTAAAGAATGGAATTTAATTTGTAATCAGTCCAAGAGGATGAATTTTGGAAGTACCCAGGCAATGAGTACGTTTTAGATCGGCACCCGGGCAAATAGTTTTGGTATTTGTTGTACCGAGTATGATATGAGTTAGTTCATAGCATTGTTTAAGATCGTTTTGAGGTATCCTAGCCTAGCCTGGAGGCTAGGTATGTTATGGATTGGAATCAGTTCCTATGGTTGAAACACCAGACTGGTATGGTCCATAACGAGTGCGAATCAGATAGATTCGCTATCACAAATTTCAGTCTGTATGAATTTTGGGAAAATGGTGAAAACTTGGAGAGAAACATCCCTAAATTATTGAGCAGATTTAAGTTTTAGATGACTCGAGACCATCTAATAAGTTAATGGATTCGATCTGCAGAGTTGTAGAGACAAATTCAACTTGGAAAATTAAAAGAATGAACGACCGAATTCAACCTCGCTCGGGGGTGACACTATTGTTGAGAGTAAATGAACAACAATGTCTATGGTTGGGAGGAACGTCCTTGGTCTGCAACCAATTAGTGGTGGTTTAATTAAAGATAAGTACTCTTCGTGTTTTCTGCATAATTTATATTCCCCTATGTATATTTATCTCTAAGATGAATTCAACTTGGAAGAGTTGAATTCAACCTGGCTCGGGGGTGACACTATTATTGAGAGTAAATGAACAACAATGCCTATGGTTGGGAGGAATTTCCTTGGTATATAGCCAGTTGGTGATGGTTTAATTAAAGATAAGTACTCTTTGTGTTTTCTGCATAATTTATATTCCGCTATGTATATTTATCTGTGAGATGAATTAAATCTGGAAGAGCCGAATCCAACCTTGCTCGGGGGTGACACCGTTGTTGAGAGTAAATGAACAATAGTGTCTATGGTTGGGAGGAACATCCTTGGTATGGATCCAGTTGGTGATGGTTTGATTAAAGATAAGTGCTCTTTGTGTTTTCTACATAATTTATATTCCGCTATGTATATTTATCTCTGAGATGTATTTTCGTGTGCATGCTTGTTGGTTATTGTTGTGCATGACACATTCTTCCTTTATTGGATGGTTTAGCATGAATATTGATAGTTGCATGACCTGGATTTATGTTCTTGATTAATTAAAGAATGAAATAAAATTCATAATCATTCCAAGAGGATGAATTTTGGAAGCACCCAGATAATGGGTACGTTTTAGATTAGCACCTGGGCAGACATTTTTGGTATTTGCTATACCGGGTATGATATGAGTTAGTTCAGAGCATTCTTGAAGATATTTTTTAGGTAGCATGGCCCATCCGCGGCTGGGTAAGTTACAGATTGGTATCATAGCCTTTGGTTGAAACACCAGATTGGTATGTGTCGGAACGAGTGCAAATCAAACTGATTCACTATCACTGATTTCGGTCTGTACGAATTTGCGAAAAATGGTGAAAAATTGGAGAGAAAAATCCCCGAATTCATGAGCAGATTCAAGTTTTAGATGACTCGGGATTGTCTAATAAGTTAATGGATTCAATCTGTAGAGTTGCAGAGCCAAATTCAACCTGGAAAATCATAAAAATGAACAGTCGAATTCAACCTCGCTCGGGGGTGACACTAATATTGAGAGTAAATGAACAAAAATGTTTATGGTTGGGAGGAACATCCTTGGTCTGCAACTAGTTGGTGATGGTTTAATTAAAGATGAGTTCTCTTTGCATTTTCTGTATAATTTATATTCCGTTATGTATATTTATCTCTGAGATGAAATCGACCTAGAAGAGTTGAATTCAACCTAGCTCGGGGTGACATTTTTGTTGATAGTAAATGAACGATAGTGTCTATGGTTGGGAGGAACGTCCTTGGTCTACAGCTAGTTGGTGATGGTTTAATTAAAGATAAGTGCTATTTATGTTTTCTGCATAATTTATATTCTATCATGTATATTTATCTCTGAGATGTATTTTCGTGTGCATGCTTGTTGGTTATTGTTGTGCATGGCACGTTGTTCTTTTCTTGGATGGTTTAACATGAATATTGTTAATTGCATGACCTGGATTCATGTTCTTGATTAATTAAAGAATGGAATAGAATTCATAAACAGTCCAAGAGGATGAATTTTGGAAGTACCCGAGAAATGGGTATGTTTCAGATCAACACCCAGGCATATAGTTTTGGTATTTGTTGTACCGGGTATGATACAAATTAGTTTAGAGCATTCTTGGAGAGCATTTTGAGATAGTGTGGCCTAGCCTGGTGACTGGGTACGTTACAGATTGATATTAGAGCCTTTGGTTGAAACATCGGACTGGTATGGGCCAGAATGAGTGTGAATTAGGCAGATTTGCTATCACAAATTTTGGTATGTGCGAATTTGGGGAAAATGGTGAAAAATTGGAGGGAAAAATCCCCAAATTTGTGAGCAGATTCAAGTTTTAGATGACTCGAGACTATCTAATAAGTTAATGGATTCGATATGTAGAGTTGCATAGTTGAATTCAACCTAGAAGATTATAAAAATGAACAACCAAATTCAACCTGGAAGGGCCGAATTCAACCTGGCTCGGGGGTGACATTGTTGTTGATAGTAAATGAACAACAATGTCTATGGTTGGGAGGAACATTCTTGGTATGCATCTAGTTGGTGATGGTTTAATTAAAGATACGTGCTCTTTGTGTTTTCTGCATAATTTATATTCCGTTATGTATATTTATATCTTAGATGAATTCAACCTGGATGATCCAAAAATGAAGGTATTACTGATAAATTGCAAGTTAGTTTAATGTACTTTATGCATCGGATCAATAAGAATGCGAAATACATAAAATTATTATCTTGTTTGCGGAATATCAAATGTGACTTTTACTTGATGCTCATTAATGATTTAAAGAGATCATCCATTAATAATCATGCTACAAATGAAAAGAAGAGAACAACAAAACAAAAAGAGAAATAGAGACAAGAACTTGTTAACGGAGTTCACCAATCGTTGGCTACGTCTCCGGGCCCGCTTCTAAGTGGAGGACCTCTTTATTGCTCTTTAAATGCTCAAAGTTCTTTTACATTGTCTCTTTGTTGTTACATAACATGCTTCAGATATGCTGTGCAATACCTCCTTGCTCAGATTCATACATGCTTCATCAAATTCCTCTCAAAAACATGGCAAAAATGCCTCTCAAGACATGAGAAAAGGCCAAAAATTACCAGCTGCTCCTTGAAATCCCTGCATCAAAAAGTCTTCCTCAAGCTTCAAAAATCTCGGTTTTTATAATTTTTAGGCTCAGATGAGGAAGCCCAACTTCCCCTAAATATCTAGCCTCTTTCTAGGATCAAATTCCCCTCCAAATGGCTAAGATATCCTCAAAAAATCAATTCTGGTCATTATATCAGGCAAAAATCAATTAAAATTGCCAAAAACTATACTAAAAACCCATTTTTTACATAAATTTGGGCTTAAGCGCGTGCGCTCATCAAAACTTGGTCACATGCGCTATAAATGGCCAAGCGCTAGCCCCTTAAAATCGTGCTAGCCCTAGTTATATGCCGCATTATGAGGTGACCTCAACCTAAAATAGGAAAACTCCCCACACGCCTTTCAAGTAGAAGCTCTCGGTCTTGTGGAAAAATACTCATAACCATGGCTTAATGTGCACTGGTGGTTCTAGTGGAAAGCCTACACCCCTAGTCATAGGTTAGGATGATAGACCATGGGTTGGGGCTTAGCCCCAACCCCCTCCCGCGCCAAACCTTACATATATGCACTTTAAATATATTTAATGTGGTGTTACATAACAAGAAACAATGTGGGCACGTTAGCGTTGGACCATTTCTGAATGTGCTTAGGCTTGGTGGTGGTTGTGGGTTCAAAACCCATTCACCCCAAACTTATTTTGGAACTTGCCATTCGACTGTTGACTAGGTGCCACGTGGCTGCCTATGCCTGGGCCATGTGGCACCACCACATTTGCCCAAATCACATGCCACGTGTCCAATTCTGATTGGATCTGTCATCTGCCCAGTCAACTGTTGCAGTGCTACCACATCAGCATCATTAATTAGCTTTGGTGATGTCATGTTGACGTCGGCATTGAATTTTTTTTCCAGTTGACCTTTGACTTTTTAGTTGTTTGAGAATCTGATCAAAGTGCGATAAATCTCGCATACGGAGCCCGTTTGAGAAAGTAAATATATGGACGGAATCAACGCGATGAGCTAGTCGCAATGGAATTGGTTTCACTCAATTATGATAACTTTCATTTTTGAGCATTTTCTGAGCTTGGGGAGCCTCCTGGATTATTCCTCGCCACTTTGGAAGATTTTGGACCACCAAAAGTCTGCTTTTACTCAGGTAAGAAGTGAGGGTACTGCCTCCCCACTTGTCTTGTATCATCCATCATCTCTACTGGGAAAATGATCACCTGACTAATCACAACAAACATGAAAACTGAGATAACATTGTTTACTAAAGTAATCATCCGATCAATTGCACAATCATCTACATTCTTTGTCGCAGTTAGCAGGCATACACCACTGAATAACAACAAGCTAATCAACAATACTAGACATGCTAATGAGAATGAAACAACATGCTTCCCCTTTTGAACAAGAACATTAATCAAATTATGTAGCTGAACCTCATGTTGTACCTTCGGTGACACTTCATGACTGTTAGAATCATACTGAACCATTTCATGTTTAGCATCACTAATTTCCTATTTTGTTACAGACATAAGTGTTAAACTTTTGCTTGCATTTACCATTCTTTTTAACTGTCCTGTAGCTGCAAAAGGTCTGTCAGTTTTCATGCGATGAGCACGAACAATGTACTCTTTCCCATCTTTCTTGAAGCAATATTTATTCTCCTCCCTGTAGAATATAGCTTTCCTATCATAAAGGTATGGTCTTCCCAATACAATTCCACATATGTCCAGTGGCACTATATCAAGCTCTACTTCATCAACATAATTAGAAGTGATTGCAAACTTAATTTTACATTGCTTGGTTACTTGTAAATTATTATCACCACATATCCACCCCAATGGATATGATTTAGGATGTGTCTTTGTTTCAAGTATCAAGTTATTTACAACCTCTTCACTGATTTGATTGGCTTGTGATCCGCTGTCTACAAGAGTATCAACTTTAACATTATTTGTTATGACCGTTATGTGGAAAAGTTCATTCCTTTTACCCTCATCATTTACAACAACTGATTTAGAAGAGCTAGTACTTGCAACAAAATTTATACCTCGGATCCCCATAGCTACAACCTGTGTCTCATCACTGGAATTTGATCTAAGATCCACTTGAATTGTCACAGCTGTGATATTCTTCCTTCCATGGTTGACATACTTCTTTGGCTTCAAGTCAAGATGTAAGACCCAACAACGATCTTCATCATGGCCTACTTTCTTGCAATGCTTGCAAGTAGGCTTCTCCTTTCTTGTTGTGGTTGTCTTCTTCTCTTTCTCTTTCCTTTTCCCTGAATCATTTCTTTTCCAAGTATCTGTAGAAACACTATCACCAACATTCCCTTTACTTGATTCAATGTGAATGGATTGTACACATACTTCGTCAAAGTTAGAAGGATTTAGCATAAGAATAGTGTGCTTGAGATAAGAATGTAAAGCACCAATATATTTTAGGAGTGTCTCTTGTGTATATATCGAAATACCCAAATTTAAATCTTTCTTACGAAATATTTGAGCATATTCTTGTACACTTTGACCTTTAACTTGCCTTAAACTTTGCCAATTCACCATGTCCTGTTGCATGTATGCTAATGGATAAAATTGTTTCTTCAAAGCAGTGATAAAATCATTCCAGGAAGAGATTGTTTTACCATTTTTATTGAGATCATCCTTAGTTTTGCTTTCCCACCATATGAGATTTGTGCCTCCCAATTTGAGACTTGCAAGTTGGATCTTTGTTTCATCATCAACAATCCTTTGTATCCTGCAATAGACTTCTAATTGTCTCACTCAATTATCTAGCTTTTCTACATCTAATTCATCATCATAAGTGGGTAATTGAAACTTTACAACTAACTTTAATAAAGGCATATCACAAGAATGATGAGTTTTCTTAGGTTGCTTATCCTTGGAGGGATGTACACTTGCTTCACTTATAGATGACGAGGATGAAGGAGAAGAAGGTTCCGAAGGTCCACCACCTCCAACTCCTCCTTCTGCGCTTACTGAAGATTCACCTTCTTCAACTTTTGGATTTCTTTGCGGTCCTCTTTCATGGTAAAGTTCCACTACCATGGATTTTATCAATTGAAATGACTCAAAGAAATCGTCCTCAGATGCAAAAGGACCTAGTTTTCTCAGTAAAGACATCTCTTGTTTATGCGATCTCTTTTGAATCTTTGTATTAAGAGCCTCAAGTTGGCCTTCTCCTCGCTTGAGTTTTGCTCTGTTGAGCATCCAATGCTTGCAATTCCTATCAAACATTCAAAACCAAATTCTCTGATACCATAAACTTGATCAAAAAATGAAGGTATTACTGATAAATTTCAGGTTAGTTTAATGTACTTTATGCATCGGATCGATAAGAATGCGAAATACATAAACTTATTATCTTGTTTGCGGAATATCAAATGTGACTTTTACTTGATGCTCATTAATGATTTAAAGAGATCATCCATTAATAATCATGCTGCAAATGAAAAGAAGAGAACAACAAAACAGAAAGAGAAATAGAGACAAGAACTTGTTAACGAAGTTCACCAATCGTTGGCTACGTCTTCGGGCCCGCTTCCAAGTGAGGACCTCTTTATTGCTCTTTAAATGCTCAAAGTTCTCTTACATTGGCTCTTTTCTGTTACATAACATGATTTAGATCTGTTGTGAAAGACCTCCTTGCTCAGATTCATACATGCTTCATCGAATTCCTCTCAAAAACATGGCAAAATTGCCTCTCAAAACATGAGAAAAGGCCAAAAATTAACAACTGCTCCTTCAAATCTCTGCATCAAAAAGTATTTCTCAAGCTTTAAAAAGCCTGGTTTTTATAGTTTTCAGGCTCAGATGAGGAAGCCCAACTTCCCTTGAATATATGGCCTCTTTCTGGGATCAAATCCCCCTCCAAATGGCCAAGATATCCTCAAAAAATCAATTCTAGTCATTATATCAGGCAAAAATCAATTAAAATTGCCAAAAATTATAGTAAAAACCCATTTTTTACATAAATTTGGGCTTAAGCCCCAAAAATGTGGCGCACGCTCATCAAAACTTGGTCACGTGCACTATAAATGGCCAAGCGCTGGCCCCTTAAATCACGCTAGCCTGGTTATATGGCGCATTATGAGGTGACCTCGGCCTAAAATAGGAAAATTCCTCGTGCGCCTTTCAAGTAGAAGCTCCCGATCTTGTGGAAAAATACTCAGAACTGTGGCTTAATGTGCACTGGTGGTTGCAGTGGAAATTCCGCGCCCCCAATCATAGGTTAGGATGATAGACCATTGGCTGGGGCTTATTCCCAGCCCCCTCCCATGCCAAACCTTACATATATGCACTTTAAATATATTTAATGTGGTGTTACATAACAAGAAACAATGTGGGCGCGTTGGTGTTGGACCATTTCTAAATGTGCTTAGGCTTGGTGGTGGTCATGGGTTTAAAATCTATGGACCCCAAACTTATTTTTGAAACTTGCCATTCGACTGCTGACTGGGTGCCACGTGGCTACCCATGCCTGGGCCACGTGGCACCACCACATTTGCCCAAATCACATGCCACGATTCCAATTATGATTGGATCTGTCATCTGACCAGTCAATTGCTACAATGCGGCCACATGTCTCTGTCACATCAACACCATTAATTAGCTTTGGTGATGTCATGTTGACGTCAGCATTGACTTTTTTGCCAGTTGGCCTTTGACCTTTTAGCTGTTTGAGAATCTGATTAGAGTGCAATAACTCTCGCATACGGAGCCCGTTTGAGAAAATAAATATATGGATGGAATCAGCGTGATGAGCTGATCTCAATGGAATTGGCTTCACTCAATTATGAGAACTTTCATTTTTTAGCATTTTCTGACCCTAGGGAGCCTCCTGTATCACTAGAAGAGCCGAATTAAACCTGGCTCGAGGGTGACACTGTTGTTGAGAGTAAATGAACAACAATGTCTATGGTTGGGAGGAACATACTTGGTCTCCAGCTACTTGATGATGGTTTAATTAAATATAAGTGCTCTTTGTCTTTTCTGCATAATTTATATTACACTAAGTATATTTATCTTTGAGATGTATTTTTCGTGTGCATACTTCCTAGTTATTGTTGTGCATGGAATGATATTCCTTTCTTGGATGGTTTAGCATGAATCTTGTTAATTGCATGAATTTGATTTATGTTCTTGATTAATTAGATGATGTAATAGATTTCGTAATTAGTCAAAGAGGATGAATTTTGGAAGTAACCAGGCAATGGGTGCATTTCAGATCAACACTCGGGCATATAGTTTTTATTTGTTGTATCGAGTATGATACGAGTTAGTTTAGAGCATTCTTGGAGAGCGTTTTGAGGTGGTGTGGCCTAGCCTGACACCTAGGTACATTATATATTCATATCGGAGCTAGGTTGAATCACTGGACTAGTATGGGCCGAAATGAGTGTGAATCAGGCAGATTAGATGTCACATATTTTGGTATGTATGAATTTGGGGAAAATGGTAAAAAGTTTGAGAGAAAAATATCCAAATTCATGAGCAAATTCAAGTTTTAGATGACTTGGGACTGTCTAATAAGTTAATGGATTCGATTTGCAGAGTCAAATTTAACCTAGAAGATCATACAAAATTGAATTTGTAATGGTCATTGTAGCACGGGGAAAAGTTCAAAGAATTGATGGTCAAGATCGTGTTCGATCTCCAGATCAATGGCCTAGATTCATCCTTGAAAATTTTAAAAATTGATACAATTTTGAAGTTTGAGAAATTTATAAGATCCATGGCCAAGATTCATTTTGGAGGTTTGGAAAAGGAGGAATATCGACGGTCTATATTCGTTTTCATCCATTTGAGGAGTCAGAGAAAAACAACGGTTGAGATTATCTTGGCTGGGAGATCAACGACCCAGATTCACCTAGGTTTTATCTGAAATTGTCTAAGTGTTGATGTTTGTCCAAATGACATTTGATATCGTCGATGGCCAATGGGTTGGGGATCGACGAGTTTGGCGAAGTGTTGAAGTTCAACCAAAGCAAATCTAAGATTGCCAATGGCTGATGGATCAGGTATCGACAAATTTAGTGCGAAGTTCAAATTCTTCCAAGTGAAATTGTCGATGGCCGATGGGGAAAAGAGGAAGATAACGTGTCATGCCATGTCATCCCAACTGATGCCTCAAGATGATGTGTCATGCCACATCAACATAGTTGCATGTCAGCCAAGAAAGATGGTTGATGGCCGACAATTGGGTCCACTAAATTGATGAAGTTGTTTTGATATTCATTGGGGATTTTTGATTTCCGATGGGATGATGATCAACATTGGATGAAGTAGTAGAGAGTTCCATTCGCCAACGAAGATCTCCGACAACCGATGGCCAGGTCGATCGGTTTGGATTTGCGTGCAAATTAGTCGTCGGGGAGTTGGGATGATGGAAGATGGTCGGGTCAAGTCAGAAGTTTGGGGAAAGTGTTGTGCATGCCAAAGGAGAACGTTGATCACTGATAGAGAGTAGATCAATGTTCCAAATTGATTCTGATTTTAGATCGACGGTGCAAATTGCACTTAGGCAAAATTGTTCCATAGTTTCAAAAAAAAAGTCTGGAACCATTTTCTTATTTTGGTAATAACTTGATCATATTAAATTGGATTAAGATGAAACTTCTAGGTTTTTTCCACAGAGACGAGATATACAAAATTTCCCGAGAGGGCCATATTCCAATTCTGCTTAGATTTCTCATAAATTGTTAAACAATGGTTTTAAAGATTTGGGTCCAAATCATTGGCAGAGGTCCATATTAAGCTAAAATTATTGGAGAGCGTCCATAAATAAGGAATGAAAATAACCCATGAAGGAACTGAATAAATCATAAGGGGATTGGAATGGGGATACTGAAATAGGCCAAAATCCATTATTTTGGGCCACTTTTTTGGGAATTTTGAGATTTTCGGGGGAGGAAAAATGATCCTAGATCACAAAAATGGAAAATTTTATTTATTCAACTTTTTATAAACTCATCAAGACAAACAAATTTACTGGAGTGAATTTTTTCTAGAAGTGCATATATTGAGAGATAACCAGTTTTGCTAAAAATTATAAGTCTAGAAAAATGGGTGAAAAAGGACAAAGTTGCAGATTCCATATTGTTGTAGTTTTTCACTGAAGTATCGGATTGAAAATATGAGAGTTGATATGAATTCCTTGTCATTATTTTGATCTATTTCCCATACAAAAGTTTCTCTAGTTCTTGACATAATTTTTTTTGTAGTTGACAAAATTTGGCCTTTCAATAAAATCACACCTGTGGAAAAAATGCACAAATGGGGTGAAAATGGTTTTTTCAGGAAGTCATAACCTTCAGATAAGAAATCGGATTGGGGCATGAGTATAGTCGTTGGAAATATTATTCAGAGGAGAATAACCTTGAATTACTAGAATTTTGATTATTGTGATATAATTCTTCATGAATTGAGCATAAAAAGGACATGCAACATTAATTGACAAAATTGTTGTCGACTACAGAACATGGATGCAAGCAGAGCGGCGATAGAATTTTTTTGACCTAGCTGTGGCTTCCAAGTAGAGGTCGATCCATGGCCGCCCCAGGGGCCGGGGAGCCAAGCGCCCCTCCCTCACACAACAACGCATTTCGTAAGCTCTTGACCGTTCATGGCAAGAAACCCTCAACCGTGGCACCTCCTAGCTTTGTAAAACACTTAGAAATGATTCCTGAAATCGACTTGCCTCCGGATCAACCAATGAGAGTTGCGGTCTCACTAGCGGAACAAGGGCTAGTTGGCCAGTTCATGGGGCTTTGGCCCTCCACCAAAACTACAGACAACTGGATACAAAGGAACTGGAGACCATTAATACAAAACAACGTTACATGCTATGCAGTGGGCAGAGGTTATTACATTTTCGAATTTATTTCAGAAGTAGACCGGGATTTTATCTTCAGGAACAGGCCTTATTTCATGGGTCCTCGAGGTCTCTACCTGAATTGTTGGCACCCAAGCTTTGATCCGGAATCAGAGGTCCCCAAGCTTTGATCTGGAATCGGAGGATCCGGTGTGGGTTAGGCTCCCAAACCTCCCAAGCCACTGCTGGAACGACTCCTCACTCCAGGCAATCGACAATTGGCCTTGGGAACTACATAGATAAGGCGGATCCAAAAGAACAATACTCCTATGCTCGTATCTGTGTGGAGGTGAATCTAGAGGTAGGGCTCCCAGAGGTAGTCAAGCTAAAGGTAGGAGAGTGGCAGCACTTCCAAAAACTCGACTACGAACAGTTACCGTTTAAATGCAATGGATGTCATGAGTACGACCATTTTCAGAGAAACTGTCCAAAAGAACCTTGTCTGGCTAAAGACACAAATGATGGATGGCAACAGGTGGGTAGAGAAAAACCCAACACAAAGGCAAAAGGTCCAAGATCGGAAAAGACGGCCCCGACACACCAAGTAGATCTTGGACCCAACAAAGACACACGGAACAATAGTAAGGAAACCGACTCAGAAAAGATAAATGAAACTACAGAAGTGGTGACGCAGCAAAGTCTTGCAGAGGAGCCAAAACAACAGAGATCAAATCCGGAACTAGTGGAAATCTCATCGCAGGAGAAAGGAAAAGACCAAGCTCAAGATCCCAGAGAGCCAGGGAAAGCTCAAGCAACGGAGGAGGGAGAGATCCCTACAGGAAGCAGCAGTGAGGAAGATAGCAACATCGAACTCACTCCAAAAAAACCAAGAAGAAGAAGGAAATCCAAAATAGCGGAGCGAGAAAAAGAGACTTACAAGGATGTCCTAAATGGACGCAACCAACCCTCAAACAGTTGATCAATGTCAGACAAACTAGGAAGAAGTCCAAGGCCTTCCAAGAAGGCCACAACTCCCCCTCAGGTAATCAATGAAATTTGTTTCTTGGAATTGCAGAGGTTTCGGAAGTACGCCCAAAGAAGAGGCATTAAAAGACATTATCAAAACCTCTAAAGTCGAGATCCTGTTGATCCAAGAAACCAATATGGAGGGACAAGACTTCCTCAGGAGAGCCAAAGCAAGATGGAACGTCAGTAGCGGTATAGAAGAAAGTGCCAGAGGGGCTTCGGGCAGCCTTGGCACGATATGGAACTCCAAAAAGTACGACCTACGCATGCATGAAGCACGCAAACACTGTATCTTCACCAGCCTACTTCATTTGGAATAAGGGAGATAGGTAAGCCTCTTTAATCTCTATGTACCAGTCCTTCCAGAAGACAAAATCTCTTGCTGGGAGACCTTAAGGGATTTCCTGCAACACAATGTCCTGGACAACATCATCCTCGGGGGAGATATGAATCTAACCCTCTCGGCGAATGAGAAAAAAGGAGGCTCAAGAGTTCGGGACCAAGCACGAGAATGGGTAGAGGACCTAATGTCTACCTGGGAGTTGGAGGATATAAAGCCAGTAAAATGGAAATACACCTGGTCAAACAAGAGGGTGGGGCCAGGGCATATTGCAGCTAGACTGGATAGATTCCTTGTCCAAAGCTCATTCCTCGTCTTGGGACTCAACCCAAACTCTACTATTCTCCCTCACAGTGTGTCAGACCACAAGCCAATCTCTCTAAGCTTGACCACTGACAACAATCTGGGGCCAATCCCCTTTCAGTTCAATCCAAGGTGGACCCAAGAGGAAAGCTATCCTGCCCTGGTAGCCAAAATCTGGAACGGTACAGTAAAAGGCTCCCCCTTTTATGTTTGGGAAGAAAAGCTCAGAAGGTTAAAAAGAGATTTAAAAGTCTGGGCCAAAACCCTTCCAAATCCCCTCTCAGCACGACTAGAAGCACAACGACAATTAGAAGCTCTCCAGCTAGAAATGGAAGATGTGGATCCCTCGAAGGAAAACTTGCAGCGAGAGGCAAAGCTGCAAAAAATATGGCATAAATCATGTAGAGAAGAGGAAAAACATTGGCAACAAAAATCGAGGTGTCTTTGGCTTGAAGCAGGGGACAAGAACACCAATTTCTTTCACAAGCAAGCAAAGGCCCGGAAGCAGTTTAAAATGGTAACATAAATCCACACTCAGGACCAGATTATAACAGACTTTGAGGGCATCAAGGAGGCAGCGGTGCAAGCTTTTGAATCACTCTACACAGAGCCTCACCAAGAGGCAAGCGATCTAGCATCCTACCCTTTGGCATTGATCCAGGCAAGGGTTCAAGAAGATGTTAACAACAAGTTAGTCAGGGAAATAGATCAACAAGAAATCAAAGAGGCTCTAGATCAACTGCACCTGGATAAAGCCCCAAGACTAGATGGCTTTACGACTAGATTTTATCAGCATGGGTGGAACATCATCAAGTCCGATCTTACCAAACTCATCAGGAAGTCCCAATCTTGTGCCAGAATCAGAGGAGGAACAAATTCTTCATTCTTAGCATTGATCCCGAAGGAAAAAGGAGCATCCAGCTTTGAAAGGTTTCGCCCTATCTCCCTTTGCAACACTAGCTATAAAATACTCACCAAAATCATTGTGAACAAACTTAAAAGCGTTCTCCCTGCTATCATTCCAGAAAATCAAGGGGGTTTCATTAAAGGAAGGAGCATAATGGACAATATCATCCTGGTCCAAGAGGCACTCCACTCAATTCTCTGCCGGAAAGACAAAGGTATGATAGTCAAACTTGATCTCTCAAATGCATTCGATAGGGTAAGGCACACTTTTCTGTTCCAAGTGATGGAGCGATTTGGTTTTTCCCTCTCCTTCATTAACTGGATCAAAGCTTGTATCTCCGGGCCCTGGATAGCACCTTTGGTAAATGGACGAGCCACAAAGTTCTTTCAAGCAACTAGAGGACTCCGACAAGGTTTCCCCCTTTCCCCTCTTCTCTACGCTCTTCAAACCTCTGTCCTTAGCCTCCATCTAGAGTATGGGCAAAGACAACTCAATCTCTCCGGGCTCCGAATCACAAAAGGGGTTAAGGACATTAACCATGCCCAATTTGCAGATGATACACTGCTTCTGGGAGGCGCAAGTCTGTCAACAGCCAAGAAGTTCAAGAAGGAGCTTGACATTTACACAGACATCTCAGGCAGCGTGATCAGCTCAACCAAGAGAAAAATCTATGGGTGGAACATTAATCCAAGAGAAATGCATGAAATCTCAAGAATCCTTGGAATAGAAGGAAGCACCAGCTGGGACAAGTTTAAATATCTGGGAGTTCCTATCATTAAATCCACCCCAAAAGCTACACACTGGAATAACATGATAGAGAGAATTAAAAATAGAATCCATTCCTGGGGAGCCAACTGGCTAAACATAGCAGGCAAACTAGTTCTCATAAAAGTTGTATTAACAAGCATTCCAATCTATCAAAGCGCACTCCTGTTAGCACCTAGATCTATAATATAGAAAATAGAGGCGATGATCCGGAAATTTCTATGGGAAGGAGGAAAGAAAACGGGAAGGAGATTGCACCTTATCAATTGGGGGAAAATCACAAAGCCCTTCCTAGAAGGGGGACTCCAATTAAAGGACCTGCAGATGCAAAATCTGGCTCTTGGGGCAAATTTTTTATGGAAACTAATCATAGGGACTTCCAATTGGAGCAAATGAGCCCTCTGGAAAAAATATTTCCGAGGGCCTAGGACAAAATTTCTAGGGAATCCAACAAAGCTAGGAAAGGGCTCTCCAATCTTTAGCCTATGTCAGAAGGCGCTGCCAGCCTTCCTCTCACAACTCACTTGGGTACCAGGAAACAGGAAAAACATCAACATTTGGGAGGACTCAGTCCTAGGCAGACCAACACTCTCAACAAGGCAGGAGCTAAGGCGTCTAAAAGACTGGATGCAGACCAACAATCTTCACAATCTATGGGACATCTCGACATGGAGAAATGATGAAAGTATGTCTTGGTCCAGGTGGGAGATCGCATTGTTGGAAATATGGCTACAGCAGAGATGATGCAGATGATCAAGGTTGTCATTGATGGCAATCGATTGTGTATGGTGAACACAGATCCTGAATCTCAGATGTTGAAATGTAGATGCTGAAACACAAATGCCGAATCACAGATGTTGAAACGTAGATGCTGAAACACAAATGCTGAATCTCATATGTTGAAACGTAGATGCTGAAACACAAATGCCGAATCACAGATGTTGAAACGTAGATGCTGAAACATGACTGCTGGAACACGAATGCTGAAACACGACTGCTGGAACACGACTGCTGAAACACGACTGCTGG